>JAMWET010002778.1:0-32500 GCA_024036415.1 Prochilodus magdalenae | reverse complement strand
CAGCTTAACTATATTAGTCCCACAACTTACTAAGTTTTAACCACAGCTTAACTATATTAGTC
The DNA here is from genome assembly GCA_024036415.1 of Prochilodus magdalenae. NCBI lineage: Eukaryota > Metazoa > Chordata > Actinopteri > Characiformes > Prochilodontidae > Prochilodus > Prochilodus magdalenae. Next base: position 32,438 of record JAMWET010002778.1, on the reverse strand, counting down.
CCACACCTTACTAGGTTTTAACCACAGCTTAAATATATTAGTCCCACACCTTACTAGGTTTTAACCACAGCTTAAGTATATTAGTCCCACACCTTACTAAGTTTTAACCACAGCTTAACTATATTAGTACCACACCTTACTAAGTTTTAACCACAGCTTAACTATATTAGTAACACACCTTACTAAGTTTTAACCACAGCTTAAGTATATTAGTACCACACCTTACTAAGTTTTAACCACAGCTTAAGTATATTAGTACCACACCTTACTAGGTTTTAACCACAGCTTAACTATATTAGTAACACACCTTACTAAGTTTTAACCACAGCTTAAGTATATTAGTACCACACCTTACTAAGTTTTAACCACAGCTTAACTATATTAGTACCACACCTTACTAAGTTTTAACCACAGCTTAAGTATATTGGTCCCACACCTTACTAAGTTTTAACCACAGCTTAACTATTAGTCCCAAGGAAGTATTAGCCATGACTATCAAAACCAAACTGTCCTATTTCCACAACTTAACTACATCATCTCCTGTCATGCCTTACTAAATTCTTGTCATGTTTAAACTCACATTCCCATGCCTTACTTGGTCTAGGCCACAACTTAACTATCCAAACTGAATTGTCCTGTCCCCATAACTTACTAAGTGGTGATGACAACCCTCCCATTCCTATTACTTTCTAAGTGGTGGCCACTATATAACTCTCTCTCGTCACAACACCTAATTAAGGAGTGGCCATAACATAACTCTACCATCACAATGCTTGACAAAGGAGTGGCCACCACATAACTCTCCCACCCTAATGCCTTACTAAGTATTGGCCACGATATAACTCTCATTCCCACACCTTACTACATCTTGCCATGTCATAGCCATGACATGACTCTCAGACTCCCAAGCCTCACAGTTATAGTCACAACTTAACTCTCCCATTCTCAAGCCTTACTAAGTCATGGCCATGAGTTAACCATGTTGTCGCCAAGATTGAGCAAGTTGTTGCCATGTGTTAGTTTTATTAGGAAGGGAAGTTACCAGTGGGGGGCTATAGGTGCCAAACATGTCTGGGCTGATTGACTGCTGTTGGGGTAAAGAGAGGGACTGTAAATTAGATTTCTGGCTGAACTATCGCTGTAATTCCTTTGAAAAAGATCTCACCGGGTTCAGGGTGGAGTGAACATGTCAGCCTATTCATATTTCCTTCTTTAAAAACATTATTTGCCACGCCGCAAGCCCACAGCACGAGCTCAGAACCGCAAGACAACATAGATAACGTCTTACAAAAATAAGCAGAATTGCCTCCGAAGTGCTGCCACAGCAGCGGAGCGCGAAGTGACAACAACTTTACAACTCTGTTGATGTTTTTCAAATATTAATGTATCCCACATTTCAACACTCTGACATTTTCTTCTCTTTCTCTTTGCAGAGGAACAAGCAGCAGGTGATGTTTTAGAGCAATCAAACGATAGAACACAGATTTACCTAGCATGCCAGCACCGTTTTAAAAATTCATGTCCTGTATAGTTCTTTGTTGTTGTTTTTTTTCTTCTTTTTTTTCCCCCATACGGCTTCACCCCTGTGTTACTGCTGTGAAGAACATTTGTTGTGTATTGCACTTTGAACGGTCCCTCAGGGCAAGGCGAGCTGCTGACTCGTGGATTTATGTGGCGCTTTTTTAAAAACGCGGCCACTTTTCAAAACCAGTCAACTTCAAAAAATTTGACGGGGTTCAGAATTTAAGAGGTGCTTAACCATCTGTAGATGGCTTTGTTTGCAGGCTCTTTCAGTGCTACCTCTGTGTAGTGTAGTGTCTCATCTAGTGCTGCAGTCTAGTGCAAAATAAAAGCTGCTTTAGCGAAATAACTGCAGCTGGCCCATATGCATGGCATACCTACAGCAAGATGACAGCAAAAATAAAGAACTACAAAACAATTATGCTGTCAAATTATCTTTTGTTCTGCTTTGCTTGGTGCCTCTATGAAATGTGATCCGAGTCATGTAGAACCAAAAAAAATAGGTATTATTGATAATTAATTGTTATCCTCTGTTGTATACTTGTTTATGTTTATATCTTGCTTCCTGTTGTGACCTACAACGTTTGCCCAAACATGTTCTGTCTTTGTTTTGGTTTGTGTGTAAAGTTATTATTATCCTTGGTATTATTTATAAGTCTTCAAATGTTATTTAAACCAGGTATAACCAAAAAAGATACACAACAAAATGTTATTCTAAACATCATTATGCCTACGGTTATCAATTGGTTGTTTACATTTGTTATTTTATTAGTTGTTGATTTTTTTTGGTCGTTATTGGTTTGTTCCAACATCTTATTGAATGTTTTTGTGGTTAAGAGCATCTGCTAAAATGGGTTATACACATCATCCAAAAACAGTTGCACCCAGAAGGAAATGTGGGATTGCAGTACTATTGGGAGGGAAGATAAAGGTTACCAGGAACAATAAATGATGATACATTTAGACTGATATGGGTAATATTTATAGAGTTACACATACAGAAGTACTGTCTCTTAGTATGGAGTCGGGCCGCTATGTTTATTAATGCAACATGCCAGAGTTGTAGAGATGATAATCTATCCCCATGCTGCTTGAATATTCTCATACAGTTCCTGTAGCTTCTGTGGTAGGGGTGGAGGTGGAATGACACCAGGTCTTCTGGACATGTGACAGCAAACTGTTTATCTTGGCACTGACCACGGTGCCTCCACACATGGATTTGTTGGTCGTCTCCACCGAGACAAAATTAGAACTTGCCACTGAAGATGACCCGCTGCCATTCTGAGTCACTCCTTGACAATCTGGAACGACACCATTGCAGAGGTTGACGTGATAAGGGCAGTCTTTGTAATGGCCAGTCTGCATGTTGTCCTGTTTCGTGCAGTCATCTGCCTATGGTGCTGACACTAACAGGATGACTTTCCGCTGTTGAAATACTCTTGCCTGATCCAAAAACATAATTTTCAGTCTTCTTTGGTTCTTTGAATCTTTTCTTTGACTGTTTCTCTGCTATTAATCTTTCTTGACAATGCCTGGAGTTCAGCGTGTAGCCCCTCCCCTTCCCCCTGTTCTATGCATTAGCAGAAACAGACTCCGTAGCTCACTGGCTGAAATAGTGTTATGTGGGATGTTTGATTAAACATGTAATGTAGCTACTTACAGTACACATGCTAATGGTAAAGGACTGACTCATATAGTGCGGTGAAATCTACGATACTGTACACAGTTACCATTCAGTAAGAGAGCAAGAGCGTCTGTGTTAATGGAAACATGTGAAATATGCCTTACAGTAACACATTTGACACAAATATCATTCTATATCATCATAATGAGCCATCCGATAAGAGATAGTCAGTAAAAACTCATATTTGAGCACAGGGGGTCTTTAAAGAGTCTAAATAGTCTGGAATATATTGACAACATATAAGAAAATGTTTCATTTTCACAAGGGAAGCTGCTTAGTGGCGGTAGATGAACATTAAGGGGAAAGCTGGTGATCTATGTGAGTGCAGAGCTTCTATTCTGTTTTTACCTCATTTCCCCCTGCACTCAGAGAGAATAAAAGAGAGAGAGAGAGAGAGAGAAACAGGGGAAGAGAGAGAGATGGATTACATCATTACTGCAACAGGGAGAGAGAGAGAGAGAGAGAGAGAGAGAGAGAGAGAGAGAGAGAGAGAGAGAGAGAGAGAGAGAGAGAGAGAGAGAGAGAGAGAGAGAGAGAGAGAGTAAAAGGCAGCATGTGTGAACTGGAGGTCCAAAGAAGCTATTTTTCTACCCAAAAACCAAAATTTCACCTTTAGGCCACAAAGCTAATGAAGCATTGCATGCATTAATTAATCACACTTGGAGTCTCTGCAGAATAACACACCCTCACCACACGCAGCTGTCGCAAACAACAACACTACTGCTAGAGTCAAACTTCAAGCAGACATTCAACGCAGTATCACTACTGAGCTAAATGAATCGGACTGGCGCTGTGAAACCGATAACTGAATACCAAAAAAAGATTTGATTGACAGCAGTAAGTCCCACCTCTCTAACATCAATCAAGAACCTATATTCTTCTGTTTATGTAGCTGTTTACCCCCTTCAAGTCCACTTATGACATTTTTTTTATATTTACCAAACATTCATTTCATTTTCACATCACTATTTTTCAGTTGCTTTAAAACCTGCAACTAACCCGAAGCAGCCCAACACTATCACCCAGTGAGGGGAAGTAATAAAGTAGATGTTTCTGATAAAGTGGCCAGTAAATGGAAACACAAATGGGTTGTACGATTACTAATTAAAAATGCGAGACCTTCCCTTACTTATGATTTTTAACTTGATTTATAGGAACAGTTCTAAGTAACCCAAAAGAAAATTTTATCTGTACTTGTCAGTAACATTGTGTCATACAGTGTCAGAAACCAAGTCTACTTAAAATTACTGAACGTTGTGATGCCCATGTGTGGTGATTTATACATGCAGTTAGCATGATGCTAAGTGATACATAAGCATGGATAGTTATGTTAGAACTACTTCTTGGCCTAATAGCTTCAGCACAAAGCTCAAGAGGCCAACCTCAGGCAGGAAACATGTGCAGGCAGATCAGTTACATTGTATAAATCTGATTTGTCAAGCTATTCCTCTAAGACAACCCCAGTTCAGTGGTGCAGCATCTTCAGATTCCCAAATCCAGCTGAGAGAGAGAGCAAACAGCACAGCTAGCGCAAAAACAGTCACGTCTGCACATTTTAAGAATGAACTGCTCAGATTAATCTGAGGCAGGAGAGATTTTAGCTGTCTGACACTTCCTTTAGGGATATTTAGCATAGCGTGGGGGGCTTGTTAACGGCTGTCGTACCTGCACTGCCAAAGACAGGAGCAGCTGGAGTGTCTGAACATTTCAATATGTATCCTGCTTAATTTCATAAATACAAATTAAAAATCTGTTCAGAGACAGTTGGTTTGTGCAGTGTGGTAGGAGCCTAGATATCTGAATTGTCAGTGTCAGGTCTTAAAGGGCCACAGTAATTCAGAGTTGGATGTTCCTGATTTGCCACAGATTGGTTCAACTCAGATCATTAGCAAACCCTGTATGAGCTGAACTGGCTATATTATTATAACTGAGGAAAACTGAACTGATCAGAACTGGACACAGACACTGCTGCTAGCTTAGACACACAGCAGGGTTGTGGTCAGATAGTGTTTACTATAAAATATATAATTACTGTAAATACCAGTAATACCAGTAAGTGCTTACCAGACTGGCAATACAAAAGTGCCTTTTCAAAAGCTTCACTAAATAACACTGTATGTATCATGTATTACATGTATCTTCTTTGCTAAGCGTATTGAGACAAATATATTTGTGAGAGAAAGTGCTTTAAACATTAATGTAAAATCTGCTTCACTGCTATATGATGATTGACAGAACTGGTTCAAAGAGAGATTTAAAAACACATTTAATCAACATTCGATCATACATACATACACACACACACACACACACACACACACACTGGTGTTAAACAGTGTTTGCCCCCTTCATGATTTCTTATTTTTTTGCATGTTACTCTTAGATGTTTCAGATCATAAATTTTTTTTAAATAACAATCGAAAGATTCAAGATTTAAAGATTCATTAGACATAATTAAACATTAAATGCAATTTTAAATGAAGGTTTTTATTATTAGGGGGGAAAAAATCTAAACCTACATGGCCCTGTGTGAAAAAGTGTAAACCTAAACCTAATAACCCTTAGCAGCAACAACTGAAATCAAGCGTTTGCGGTAACTTGTAGGATTCAGGCCTTTGACTAGGCCACTCCAAAGTCTTTACTTTGTTTTTACAGCCATTCAGAGGTGGACTTGCTGGTGTGTTTTGAATCATTGTACTGCTGCAGAACCCAAGTTCGTTTCAGCTTGAGGTCACAAAATGCGGTGTTACTTTTACACCAGATGTAATGGGACACACACCTTCCAAAAAAGTTCACCTTTTGTCTCGTCAGTCCACAGAGTATTTTTCCAAAAGTCTTGGGGATAATCAAGATGTTTTCTGATGAAATTGACACGAGCCTTAATATCCTTTTTGCTTAGTGATTTTCATCTTGGCACTCTGCCATGCAGCCATTTTTGCCCAGTCTCTTTCTTCTGGTGGAGTCATGAACACTGACCTTAACTGAGGCAAGTGAGGTCAGCAGTTCTTTGGATCTTGTTGTGGGGTCTTTTGTGACCTCTTGGATGAGTCGTCGCTGCGCTCTTGGGGAAATTTTGCTCGGCCGGCCACTCCTTGGAAGGTTCACCACTGTTCCACGTTTTTGCCATTTGTGGATAATGGCTCCCAGTGTGGTTCACTGGAGTCCCAAAAGCCATAGAAATGGCTTTATCACCTTTTCCAGACTGACAGATCTCAATAACTTTCCTTCTCATTTGTTCCTGAATTTCTTAGGATCTTGGTGTGACAGTAATCAGGCCTGGGTGTGGCTAAAGAAATTTAACTTAGATGTGTTAACCACAGTTATGCTTCAACTGGGGGGCAAACACTTTCACACAGGGCCATGTAGGTTTGGATTTTTTTCTGCCTTAATAATAAATGCTTTTAAAAACTGCATTTTTATGTTTACTGGCGTTGTCTTTGACTAATATTTAAATTAGTTTAATGATATAAACATGTCATATATATATATATATATTTTTTTTTTTTCCAGAGGCATTAGACGTCTGGTTACGAGACTTTAATAGGGAAACTTTTTATTTGAATGTTGTAGCTGAAGTCAGTTTGTGTGATAAGTGAACTGCATGATTTCCATTGTGTTAATCTAACCAAAACCTAAACCCAGCGCTCACTATAACTCTAACTTTGACCTCCACTCAGAATATAGCTAATCCTAAAACCTAATCCAGGGCTAATTAGATATTCAGCCCTGGATTAGGTCGCCGTAGTTTCCTAATCGGTTAATGATTCTCTTAATTATTTGTTGTGAAGCTATAGGCTGCAAAGGGTATAGGGATTTTTCTGTAAAATTTTGCCCAAAATAAAACAAGCTTCACAATTAAGTTAACATCTTCTCTAGTTGACGCAGGAGGAATTTTCCAGAAAGAAACAGCAGAAACGCACTGCTCTGTATACCATTCCCAAAACGTCATCATCAACTTCCGGGACTTTTATTTTGTGTCGAAAGCGGAAGTAGATAGAGACGTGCAGAGATGGCGGGTGTAGAGAAGCAGGGTGCGGTTTCTATCCCCAAACATTCTTACTGGTTCGACTTCTGGACGTTTGTCTTATTCGACATCATGTTTTTCCTCTTCATGTACTTTGTCGTTCCTTAACCGGTAAGTTCAGCGACACGCGGAGCTCACAGATAATCAGTCGAAGGTGTTGCACAGTCAGCCCCAGCGCATTAAGCGTATTCAGTAGCAGTAGCTTCATTATTAACACATAACGTACATCATATGTAGGTCTGCATGCAGTCACGTCTATTAGTTTTCAGTTTAAACGGAATACTGAGGGTAAAAGTGGTCAGTATTAGTCGCTGTGCAATGTTGATTAACTTCACGCTGTCTATGCTGCTGAGTACGTGACAGATATCACGTCATCAGTCAGCTGTTTCTTTTTATCAGAGAGCCCATTAAAAGGGTGTCTGGCTTTAAGTAATTCAGCTGTAGTGCACATACGGTGCTTTAGAGCTTTACTGAATGCTACTACATATACAACAAGTTACAGCCTATAACGTGTGGTTATGTGGGAACATGTTAAAGATTATCAACTACATGTGTTGTAAATACAAAAACAGTAAATTACCCACAAAGTCTGAAACAGAGTTTATATATAGAGTCGAATCACATTATGATCTTTTGACTTTATTAAACTACTTTGGACGGCAGCAGCCAGTGTCTCTTGAAGGAAGTCATGATTGTGTGGCGTTCTCTGGGCCCTCTCATCCATGTGGAAGGCTGAACCGATTTGGATGTGAATTCATCATTGGGCCAAATGGGATGTCCCAGCAAGACGATGTCACACAGCTAGAAATGTCCAGCATTGGTTGGAACAGCATGACCAAGACTTCAAAGTGCTACCCTTGCTCTGTAATTCCCCAGACTTAAACCCAGCTGAGCATCAGTGGGACCACCTTGATCGCTGTGTTCACTCTATGGAGCCCCCCCCACCCACACACACCCTCCAGCAGCTGTGGGATGCACTGCAGTCGGCATGACTCCAGATACCTGTAACTACTACCAGGACCTTATTTGGTCACCTCCAGTCCGTCTAGCTGCTGTCTGTGCTGCACACGGCGTTTAATCTGGATATTACATGATGGTTATAATGTCATTCGAGTGTGTAGTATTCATACAGCACTTTTTATTTATTTTTATATATTGGAAGGACTGAAGCAACATAATATAGCTAATATTAATAGAAGAAAATTGTCCAAAAGGATGACATTTTTAAAATGTCAAAATTGTGCTAAAATTGTCCCGGATCAGCATGAGAAAACAGCTCTGGGGGAAAACAAATTAAACTGAATAAGAGAAATTAATGAAGTGGTGATATTTTGGAGCAGTGGCCCAGCTTAGAGGTCTGCGTTCCTGTAGGACTCCTTTTGGTGTGGGACTTAATTTTGGTGTCATGCATACGAGCAAGCTGTAAACTAATCACATGCATGCAAGAGCATGACCCTAGATACATATGGAAAAGAACTAGTAAACTGTCTGTATAATAATAAAATAATCACACAATTTTCATCACTCTTTTGAAGTAAAACAAGTACGTCATCAGTTCTAAGTGTGTTTACAGCAAACATCTGCTGTTCTCGACATGGGACAACATCCTTGTGCATCCCAATCATGTATTTTACCTCCCTGTAATACCCTTCTAGGATTTTTTTTACAGTATTCCATGATGCTTTTGTATTAGATTACACTTTTATTTACAGATTCCTATTCCGGAATACAGTGGAAATTGTTGGATTTTTAGGAATAGGCATCTGTATTTAAACTGCTTAATGGGTTTATATTCCAGTATTTCATATACTGAAATCATTAATTCAGGAATTAATTACATTTCACTGCAGAAAGATGGCAAAAATACACAGAGCATCAATAGTTATATAGCAAGTTTGTGTTTTAGGAGGCTATGAAATGTAGCTTGTATTTGTACGTTTTTGTTATTACACCTCTTCTGTAAATCACAAGTGCTCTATCCCAATGCCAGGATGTTATTAATCATGTGACTGAGAATTCAGAGCTGTTAATTGTTACATTGTTACATTTCTCTCAGCTACTCCTGAATAATTTAACGTGCCGTCACATTTGGTCTACATTTCTATATCCCACAGTGGTTGAGAATTGTCTCAGTAAGTTTCTGTACAATAAAGCACTTCACACCAAATCCCTTTGAAAGACTTTGTTCTCAACTGTGATAAAGCATACACTGAATTCCCCTTTATTTTTACCCAAACACTTCCCTGTGCTTTACCCATCAGCTCATAACTCTTACAGACACCTGGGTATAAAGTAATGTACTTTTTTAAACATTTATTATTCATAAATGGTTGAAATTGCTCACCAGTTTATTCTGGGTCGAGCTGTCTGTAAATTCTTTTCTTTTGTGTCCTGCAGGCTCCAGTTCTGAAGTGTAAGGACGAGAAGCATGGAGATGGTCCTTGACCTGCGGAGAAGATAAGACTGGTTAGTATTTATTACCTTTATTACATTACAATGTATTTACCATATATATATATATATAATAAAACCAGCAGACACAACAACACTAGCCACTTAGAGTCACTTTTAGTTTGAATCTGCTTATTTAAATCAGTTTTTTCATTATACCAGAGCAGCACTACACAAGCAGAATGTCAAACAGGGACTTTCATTCTTTATTTTTCTGTAAACAGATGAAAGGACTGTGTGAATTATTATAATTCTTTCAGTTAAATCTGGCTTAAAGTGGATTTGGCATTTTGTTCATGAAAATTAGAAAAGTTGATCAGCATGCTGTGTTAATAATACAGGTGTAGGAATTTAGGCAGTCAGTTAGGTCACCTGGTATATATATATATATATATATATATATATATATATATATATATATATATATATATATATATATATATATATATATATATATATATATATATATATATATATATATATATATTGTTATGTGTGTGTATTTTAATCTTGTTAGTCCATGTTTCTGGTCATATTCAGCACAAATCAAAGTTTGAATGCATATTTAGAGTCTAAATTCTTTTCTTAAGGTCTTCATGTTTGCTGTGCTGCTGAAGCATCTGATATCTTGTATGCATCAGGCGCCAGTTATCCCTCCCACCCCAACCAACCCACCCTGACCCCCGCTTACTTAGTAGAGCAAGCAGATTTTTATTGGACTTTTCAGTTCCACTTTAAACAGTGCAGCAGCGTCAGAGTAGCACAGCTATTTCATTTGTTACATCTCTGGGGTATACATTTTGGACCATGCTGCCACTATTTATATTAAGCCTGAGTACTGTAGTGTAGTGGATCACATGTTTTTAGACCTGTACAAAAGATACATTTCCTGTACATCTTGTGAACAACAGTATTCAGATTCTGTAAATGTTTGTTCTTTTGCAGATTGTTCATGTTTGAACCCCTGCACTCACGGCTTTGGCCACCAATATGTGTCTTCCTTTTGCAACTCTTATGCAAACAGCTATGCTTCTCCAACGCACTCAAAACCAACTGGAGAAAACGAATCATTCCTTTACACTCACCACACGGCTATCTGAACTGCGATTAATTGTAAAAACTGGCTGAGTTATTGTTTTATAAGGCTGATCTGTTCGACAAGTTAACAATTTGTCAAGCATCGGTTGAATTAACCTTCGCTGAATAAATGGGTTTGTGATTACTGTAAATTCACTGAATACTACAAAATTAAAGACCAATATATTTTTGAAATTTGGTTGTGGAAGTCTATTCTTTTGTTTTTTCACTGTCAAATATTGTGTATAATTGACAGATTACAGATGTTAACTGTTCAACACATTACACAGCATTAGTGATAACGCAGAAAATCACAATAAAATTAAAAAAATTACACGGTACACATAAAAAGATGCCATAGTTAATACGCCTGCATTGTGGAGAATGGAAAAAAGTTCAGGTTCCAGTTTAACACGCTTTTGGTCACTTTGTATTCCCTTAGTCGTCTGTGAATTTTGGCAGCAGGTAGACGAGGACTGAAAATAACCCTCACAAGCTACAAGCTACACTGACATGGAGGTACCATGTCTGCAGCAAGTGAGTCTAGCTGTGCCATGCAGCGGTATAGCAGCAATATTTTGTTAGAAGTTCAGAAATGAAAGGAAAATGCTATAAAAGCAGGTAACAAATATGCTAAAATGACTTGAAGTGGCAGAGATTTTGGTTGTTTTAGTTTCAGAATTAAGGGTGATTGTTTTAGCTTGTGGCTTTGTTGTTCTGGAGCTCTGATTTTACAATGATGTTACGACTAAGCCTTCTAAAGTAAACTGAGGGAAGCCTATATCCGCTCTCCAACATCTACATGCAGAACAGTTCTTACTGTAATGTTTCATCCACAGATTAAAACTGAAGTTACAGTTCTCTCTGAAACAGGAATGATTAACTGATTAACCGCCCAGTCATTCAACCACTGTAAACAACTCATATTTGTTAAGGCTTTCCATTAAACTTGAGTTAGAGTTGTAACTGCAACTTGTTTCTGCAGCCCTGCTTAGTGATGCGTAACTCCTGGAGGTTTCCTGGAGTCCGACTGTAACTCCTTGCCAAGTAACAGAGATGAAACCATCCTCAATGTATTTTACTGCTCTATCGCAGCTAGGATATTGACGTATGCTAAGCTAGGCTACAAATGACTGTGCTTCTGTTGAGTTCAGCCTGTAGCAGTGGCCTGCTGTTCGTTATGTATCAGTTACCTGTTTAGTAGTCAGTTCCATGACTAAACATTATTAAAAGCTCTGATGCTGACTTCATGTTGATTGTTGTTTAGGCCTTGCAGATGTTTAAGCTGGTGCAGAGTTGGGTTTATGATTTTAGGTTAATAATTTAGACATGTTAACTGTTAATCGTTTCAAAAAGAATTCAAGAAAGGTAGGGATGCTGTGCAGTACATAAATAAAAACAGAATGTGATGTACAAATAAGTTAAACCCAGTATTTTATTAAAAATCACACAATCGCAGCAGATCACGTCACATTTCAAACTGAGAATTTTCTATGCTGTTTAATGTACATATTTTATCTTGTATTTTGTATTTGTTGCCAGTAACATATTTCAAACAAATGTTTACCAGTGTAGTTTTAACATAGCTTTCTGGGAACTAAGATGATAAATTACTGTAGTTTTAAAAGTGAAATGTTTTCCATTCTTGCTTGATATAGGATTCACCAGCTTTTCCACAGATGCTGAATTTTGAACTGTGTGCTAGCCATATGGTCGGTCTCCGCTTAGCACAAAGAAAATGTAGTCCATGATTTCCAAAATGAACAGGAAACCATAGGACACTTTTTTCCACTTCATCTCTGTCCATCCTAAATGTGCTTGGGCCCAGAGAAGGCAGCGGTGTTTCAGGATCTGTTTATTTCTGGTTTCTCTTTTTGCATGGTAGTTTTAACTTTTATTTGTGGATGCAGAAATGAACTGTGTTCACAGACTATGGTTTTGGGAAGTGGCCATGCAGTGATTTCAACTACAGAATCATGCCTGGTTTTATAGAGTGCCGCCTGAGGGCCTAAAGGTCCTTCCAATATTGGTTTTGGGCCTCGTCTCTTGCATAGAGATTTGTGCGAATGAGACATATTTGATGAAATCTCCAAGTTCTTTGCTATTTTATGTTGAGAAATGTCATTTTTTTCTTCTAAATGGCTTTACCTCTCAGAGATGTTTGTTTTAAACCCAATCATGTGACTAACCTGCTACCCATTAACCTGACTAGTTGTGAGATATTTCACCAGGTATTTTTAGCATGATACTTTTGTGTCAGTCTTTTATCAAACTGTCCAAACTTTTTAAAAACGTGTTGCCGGCATCAAATTCAAAATAAGCATACAATTTTCAAATAGCAATAAGCATTTCTCAGCCTACACGTTTGATATGCTGTTTTTGATTGTGTTGTTGTAGTACTCTGTTGTTTTGCACATTGTTGAGAATGGGGTTGTGGTTAATGACTCTTGTGTTGAGACTTTCATATTTTAGAGTTAAGACTTAATCTCAAGATAATAGTGCAGAAAATGAACTACCTCATAGCCACTCCCGACTTCCACACTAAACTGGCCAAATGTGCAAGATAAATTAGTGTAATCAAAAACCAAAAAACTCCAGGTTGTCTGGCTCAACTATAGCGTAGACTTCATTTCACAGATACTAGGCAGGGATTACAAATGCTAGTCGTTTCTGCAAATAGACAGCAACACAAAATAGGTCTTATCCTCCTAGTTCTCCTGCTTCATACTGGCTGGCTGGTTCCACAAGGAAGGAATGGGCTTTAAACTCCTGTGTAGAGGTAAACAAGTCAGGGAGCAAGTGGAAAGTTAATGTAACGCAGACCTCCCAAGCTTAACGTTAGCCGAACTTTACATTACCAGGCATTAAAACTGGCAGTAGTGTTAAGTTATATTGTCCGTGTGTCGCAGAAAGTTAAATGTGACTTTTCATAGTAATTATCATTGCAGCCAGGTGATGAGAGAGCATGTGAATCGATGCTGCATGCACAAGGTTGCAGTAGACAGATAACGGCAAACCGAATATTCCATAGTTTTCAGTGGAGCCACGAAGTATGTGAAATGGTATGGCAAGAGTTCAGTTTTCCCAACTTCTGCTGTAAACTGCAATGGGGGAATATAAACCAGATGTTTATTTTTGTAATATATTTTTGGGGGAGCCATGGATGCCAAACGTCTCCTTGTTGAGTTCCAGACATACCCAGTACAACTTAAATAAACAGTCTACTCGACCTAATGCCCTCCCCTAAGAATCATACACTTTCACCAGTAACCCTGTTACCATGCCAGTGCTTGCATGGCCTTATGCCGCTGACACCTGCATATGGCTACGAGGTGCATTACACTACTCAGCTGCAGTAAATATTTTCCCAAGGTTGGCTGCTCTGTGTTGTTTCTGCTAAGTGCAGCCTTAACCTGTAGCCTACGAATGTGTTTGTGTGTTAGCTAATGGTTAGCTTATGTAGCTACACACTACCGACACTAGGCATAATCTGGCTCTGGTCGGGCCATTATAGTTGGTTCATTTGGGCAAATAATGTGGTAAATGTAAGGATGTAGGCAATGTGCCATTGCAGATCGGTTATGTGCTATTAGCAATTAATTACAGAGTAACAGTCAAAAGGCCATATTTTGAATAAATCTGCAGGATCTAAAACAAAGCATGAAAGCTGTAGACAAATCAGCACTGCTCTAACATTTTATTCCAGGAAAAATCAGCAACCTGCCCCCAGTGCGTGAAGCACTTGGACTTGCAATGACAAAGGCAGCCGTCTGCAGAGAGATGAAGTGCCTCAAATTACCTCCCATTCTTCTCCCCTTCACCTCAGAAAGCCAGGGAGGATCGTGAAGAGCCCACTGCTGCTGTGACCTATCGTCTTGTCTGGAGTCTCCGGGGAACAATTAGTCTTTTCTGCTTTTCTATTGGCCGGAACCTAAACGACTGCCAGAGATTTGGAGGAGACGAATGGGTCAAGAGGACTGGAACATGAAAATATGGAGTGGAACTCCCCTCCATCATGGGCCCAGCGTGTTATAGTGAGTGTCAACAACAAGAGACAAAAACATTTTGCTCCCTTTCTTCCAGGTGGAGGCAGGAAAACAAGGAGCTTTTGGGTTTCTCCTTCTCATCGAGAACCTGCAGCTGAGTGTTCAGGAGGTCCATCTTATGAAATAAATAATCAATGGTCTACCTCCCGGCTGCCTCCAGGCGTTTTGGAGACGCGCTGAGAGAGGGAAAGAACGGTTTGTGTTTGCTTGTATAAGCAGTGCACTGATCTTTTCCCCACAGGACGTACAGGAAGTGCTTTTTGTGCGTCCTTTGCCAACTTCCCGTCATCACCTGTGGTTCTGTGGACAAAACAAACTGTGCATACATTGCGTGTGCTCGTCACCAGCACTGATCACCCGCAAATGTTTATACAGGTTTTTCTTGCAGTGCCAGGTTGCTTCATTTAGATGGATCTGGCACCCACCAGCTTCTTCCGTTTCCACAAATCTAGGTTTTGGGCTTCCTGTCGGTCACATTTTTGCATGTTTCCCACTGTAACAAACCTGATTCAGCTCACTAGCTCATTCATATTTCATCAGACTTCATTAGACCTAAAGTACAGTGCAAGTCAGAGACCAACATACTCTTGCCTAACTTCTAGTTAAAGCAGCCCTTAAGTGCACGTTATTACTTTTCAGGAGATTGTCTGGGGAGATTAGATACAAGATAATCCACTTGCACAGAGAAGGAAAGAAGTTAGAGTAGAATAAGTGAAAAGAACAGGAGTTTCCAAAACTGGAAACCACTGGTAGACCACCTGGTAGACCACCAAAACTGTTCCCATCAGATAAACAGCATCTAAAGCTTTTGTCTCTATAAAACATCAAGATTCACTTCTGTTTCTGTCCATCATTCCACTGTGTGAATGGATGTATAGCTAGTAAGAAGCCCTCACTGAGAAACTGAGTCCAGACCCCAGCATCACTTAGCAACATTAACATCTTGCTATTTTGACTTGAAGGGTTTCTACCTTCTGCACAGTACAGAATCTGTCCTAATACACTCTTATTACCACATTATGTATTAATATATGATTGTTCTGTAACTAGGGCTTCTATGACTTACGGCTTTGACATGCTTTACAACACAAGTGATCCAAACTTTGTGATGGAGTCAATACAGTGCGACATGCCCTTTCCAACAAGCCCTGACTGGGACTGGGATTTCTAGTACCGGCATTGGGTGCATCCTTTAGCACCTTGACCCAATTACTTTATAGGAGGCTGGGGTTCAGAAAACTGAGGATAACATTCAGTATCTGAACTTTGAAGCACTGTAGATCAGTGATGATCTAAGGAAGCCAAACTCCACAGGTCAGTAGGGTTAGACATGACCATTCCAATGAAACTTGGATCTCATTGTTAGCAATTGGCAAACCAGAGGCAGTGACGAGGCTCATCAGCCTTTGTCTTTTCTGAATCATCCGTGTTCATATCATAATCACATGATCAGCGACTAGTCAATTCAAAGTCAACTAGCCTATGCAGTCTCTGAAGTACACTACATTCTGGATCGGATGTGCAATTCACTAAAGAGTAGAAACAACTGGTATCCAACCTTGGAGGTTCTCTAAACATGCTAATTTAACAAAACTCATTCTTTATGGACCATCCAGTGTTTTCTACTGAAAGTGGTTTCCTTTTGGAAATGCCCGCCAAAAGAAAAATGTCTGGCACCTCTACTTTGAGTAGACTACAAATTACAACACTCTATCCACTTAATACACTTACACAAAATATAAAGGTTCTCTAACTATGACAGGGTTTGCTATACCATTTAGGTAATGAAGATTATTAGAGATTACTGAGGCAAGTGTGATGCTTTAATCAAGCAGTTTACACCATCCTAGATGCTACACAGCAATAGGTTCTATCACTTATTACCAACATTGTCCTCGTACCTCCAGAGCTACAACTAAAGAAGTCTTCAGGCACCGAGCATGTCTTGGCTGATCGGCTACATTAGGAGGAACTGGGGAAACTGGAAACTGTTGGTGGAGCAGGAAAACACTAAAATGTTAAACCTATAATGACAAGAGAGTCCGAATACACCCACCAGTCCAGCCAGCATGCTTAAGGAGTGTGCATTCTTTTTCTTTTGAGTCACAGGGACAGAAATTAAGCGTGGTCTGGGGTAATATTCCATCATCAGGGATAATTTTCCATTGCACATTTTGTTTTTGTGGGTGCGCTACATCATTGGGGCTGACCGACTTGACCTCAGCGCTTTAAGCAACCTCACAGATTCCCAGTTTTGACCAAAATTGCGTTAAACGCTCATTTTCTCAGTTTACAGCAGGCAAACACGACAGGTTGTCACTATTATTCAATTTAAAATGGCGTGATATATAACCATATTCATATGCTTCATGGGAAGTGACTTTTAGATGCACGTTTCTTTGAGGACAATTTATTTCCATCCGCACTGTAACAGTCTCAGATGCTCCGCCCACAAAGGTATCGAGCATGGGTGGTCAGTTGCAGGAAAATATCTTTCTTCAGTTGGATTTTCCTAAAAAGGAGCAATTTGTGAGGTGACGGAACCTGTCTAATTTATACTCCAGACTTCTGCAGAGCTTCTATCATAAGAAACAGTATGACAGTCCCTCCTCCACCCTCCTAAACCATTACTAGTCTAGAAGAAATGCATTAAGTTCAGCATCAAACTTCATTATATTTCTAGGCAAGAGTGTCTCTCACCAGTGTTAACTCGTTTTACATGGTTACCTGCCGAGTGAGCGGCGGTGGTCACTTCCCAAGGGCTTTGGCCATTGTTACGATTTTGTCTTTCAAGGCTGCTTGTTTTAAGTGATCTATCTGGCTGACCAGCACCTTAAACGTGATTGCTAAGAGACTACAATACTGCATCCGTCCAGTGCTACTTATATACTTATCCCTCTAGAGGTACAAAGTGGCATTCTGAGACAGGACAGCTCAGGGTTAGCTGGTTATCATGCTTCTGTAGATATCTCTGCAACTCGATACGGGTATCTGATGTACATTCAAAAATGTTTTCTTCATTGCTGTTGATCATTTTTGCTCTGTTTTGAGCATTTTAAACTAAAGCCCTTACTGCTTAGGGCTGAGTGCACTAAGCAAAAGTAGGCAGTAGTGGTACTTATGGGTTTCTTTTAGAAATAGTATGTTTTGACTTCAGAATCAATATTCTTCGATTCCTAGCTCTTGCACAAGCACAAATGCATGTTGCACATTAAACTGGCATCATTTATTGCATTCTGATTGGCTTTTCCCTTACATATCATACAAAACTATCAGCTTACGATGAGTTAATTATCGGTCAAACAGCCGATTGCTGTCAAAGTAGGTGTTTCTTGCCACAGGGGTCGTGACTAGAGGTCTTTAAAGGTGGTCTGGAGGTATGTTCTCAAATATCTGTTCATCATGAGCCTTTAGAGCAACAACAGCCAGAAAATGGATCAAAGAATGGCTCGGTGGTCTTTGTAGTTCAGCACAGGGCTAATATAACTCAAAGCACTATATCCATCCACGTTCAGAACCACTGATCAAGCAAAGATACTGAAGTCAAGCAGCGATATCTGTGCTTACTAAGATAAGCGGCAGCTCTTAAATATATTACACAGATTTTAGATCAGCTCAGTTTTAGCTGGTTCTGTCAGAAAGACAATCACTCCGCTCTGTAGATGTTTACTAAGCTATGCGATAGAATTCTATAGTCAAAGCCGCAAATGCTCTTTTTAAATTTAGCATTAATTCTAACAGAAAGCTTGAACAACTCCTCCTCACTTTCTTATCCATCACTGACCACCATCAGTTCTGCTCAGTCAGTCTCTTTCAGCTTCTTTTCCTCCCTCTCCTCACCTGTGTTTACAACTCTGCTTCTGAAAAGCTTCGGTACATTCTAGGTGTCTTCACAGATGTGCAAGTCACCCATGCTATGTGCACAAATGCTAATATCTTATACCATCATGGCCTGCAGTAAAGCAGCCTCCTCCTGATGTCCATTAACAATTATCTTCAACAGTATATGATCTTTTCACCAATATTAACTTATTATAAATTATATATGGCAAATGCCTGTCTCACTGATTCTGTATTTAGCTCTCTCATTTGTTTACACACTCACAGCAAACTTTCTTCATATCGTTATAACATTTGAGCTGCTCCCCGAAGTCTCGACCTGGTCTTACAGTATAATGTGAGATTGGAGATGCAATGGCCTGCTTGAATAATAAAGGATGGATGACAAATTATAGCTGCTTTGAACTAATAAGTGTACATTATTTGGAAAGGGGAGGCTAAATCTGGCTTCGTGACGCTGATGAACTTACACTTCATCACAATAAATAGTCGAAAATGGTCAATACCTCATCACTGGTTGGCCTGAATAGTGTAAAGAACCCAACATAACCCTACAAATTCCAGATTCAAACCAAAACTGCGTCAAGCACACGTTCCTCCATGAATCATCATGTGAGCAACAATGTGACTCCGGAGCTTACAGCACAAAAGCCAAAGCCCTAATATTGCCATTTCCCACAGGTTAGCAATAAAAACAAGCTCAAGTCATACTCCCCACTTTTAAAGGCTTGGACATCCGCGAGGGATCGGAGATTAAAGGACTCTGAAGAAGGAGAACGTGTTTTTGTATTGAGTCCTGCCATGAGAAGCGGTCATTATAGAGAGTTCTCCCAGGCAATGAGCTGTGCACTGCTGTGTTTTCCTTCCATTCATTGTTTGTGCGTGAGGCCTTCCAAAAGCACATTGGGTTTTGGCCTGAGAATGTATGAGCGAGAGGGGCAAATGAAGATGGATCTGTGTTGTGCTCGAGGCTGAGCAAAAATCTTTTTCCTTCTTCCTCTCATAATAGAGGACGTTCAACCCGGCCGTGACCTCCGTCTATAAGAGCTGCTCTCCAAATATACACAAAGACTACAGTGTGACGTGTACGGTACCAAATACTCTCATTATTTAAAAGACAACACGGTATGGATGACAGATTGCTCCACACACATAAACAGAGTGAGCCATAATTACTCAGAGGGTAATAGTTTGGCTAAAAAACCTTATGGATAATTCCACAATTAGGGTTTAAATTTAGCCCATGGAACTTTTAAATAATCTGAATCAAAGTAAACATGCTTTTAACCATTCGTCCGTGTCAGGGACATGTTCTTTGTTAGTACTTTTTTGTTTGATATGTATAAAATATGCATAAAACTAAATAAATAATTCACTTTATATAATTTATTCATATCTAAATGAAAAGACATGCCTATATGTATATGTAAAATCTGGGCATCCATCGTAAAGTCCCACTCAACTGACAGGAATGAAACTTGGTAGGCGGGTTTAACATCATGAGACATGTGTATGATTCAAAAGTCACACTAGGCAAGGACTGCTGTACCTGACTGCCCCAACAGCCATGAGCAGTGATGCCCTCCACTGTCATCCTGTTAGTGCTTGCACCATTGGTAGATGGCTGCACGACCCAGGACATAGACCATTATGATGACTACCCTATCACCATATAAACATCACCAGAGACTGCAATGGTATCGTGCCAGACTCCCATGGCCTGATTCAAAATGGCAGCATGTCATCTTCAGTGATGAGTCCCGCTTTTTTTTCTTGGTGGAGACGACCAACGAATCCATGTGTGGAAGCACCGTGGTCAGCACTAGGATGAACGGATTGTTATTAAGCATCCCACATCCCGAAGGCCTTGTGTCACTCCACCTCCACTGCAAAATCTGTATGTATATCTGAGCTATGCATACTATGCATGCCACATAAAGCATTTTGGCATGCAGTCTATCACAATTCACAATTAATGGAACTCCTGGAAAAGTTGAAGAAATGATGACCTTTTTGTGAATTAGCTTAATCACATACTGATCGGATCAAATATCAATTGAAATGAATTCAAATCAATTTATTGAGAAAATAAAACCATATCTTTAACAAAACCACATGTGCCACAATTACTGCCACCCATGCATTTGATACTATGTACAACCTCCCTTTGGCAATACAACAGCACGCAAGTCTTCTCTTATAACATCTCTTAAGGCTGGGGAATACCAAGCAGGGTCTCTCCAGATGGCCCAGGTTCCTGGACTGCTGCACTCTCCTCTTCAGGTCACCCCCAGGGTTTATGGGTGTTAGGTCAGGGGAGATGGCAAAGACAGAAGCTTGAATTTATGTTCAGTAGACCCACACGTTTTGGATCATTGTCCTGCTGGAAGATCCAGTAGTGGCCTATTTTTAGTTTCTTGGCAGAGGCAGACAGATTTTAATTCAAGATTTCCTGGTAATGTTCCGTGATGCCATGTATCCTAATGAGGTTCCCAGGGCCTTCATAGGAAACAGCCCCGCAACATCAACAATCCTTAACCATACTTCAACCAACAGGGCATCAGGTCCTTCTTTTCACGCCAAACCCACCTTCAGTGTTTACTGACAAAAAGATCTGTTTCATTTCATCTGACCAAAGAACACGGGTCCAGTCAAAGGCCCGGCAGTGTTTAGCAAACTGCAGGCACTAACGTTTGTGGTTTGATGACAGGAAGGGCTTTTTCCTAGCAAGTCTTCCAGATAAACTGTTGGCATAGAGGTGGTATCTGATGCTAGTCTTGGTGACTACAAGATGATGCTAATTCCTGCAACGCTCCAGCAGTGATCCTCAAAGATTTGGCTCTCTTACCCTCTTCTCACTGTGCGTCGGGGCAAAATAAACTCGGGTCCTCTGCCAGGCAAGTTTGTCAAAGATCCAGTTGAGTGGAATGTTTAATTATTGGTCTGTAGACTGTATATTTGGGCTTTTTTTGGTAGGAAGGTATTTTTACAGCCATTCCCGGACTTCAAGGTCAACACACTTTCCCCTCATTTGAACTCTGTTCTCTTGTCTTGCCCATGCTGAAGAATGTTTTTGATCTTTGTGTATATTATGTGAAACTGGAAGTCATAGACTGCTGTTTGAATGTATTAGACACTTTGATCACCTTAAAGAAGTAAAATCTAAATTAAAAAATGTAATGCTTCAATATATTATGTTTCTCAGAATTTAGTCTTTATGGGATTTTTTTCTCAGAATGAATTCACTTCAATTAAGATTGGATTTTTCTGATTTCTTTCAGCACGAAATTTAAATGAGCAACTTCTAAGGTGAGGCAATCCAGCCAGTTCATACTGTTTAAAATTAGGGGGCAACATATCACCAAAATATTGTAGTGTGCACCCCATCATAAGAAACAAGAAACTGCACAGGCTCTCCTCAATTCTTGAAGAAATACTGCTGGTTTTGTTTGCTGGTTATTCTGTCTCTGTGGTTCTCGACTCCTACGTGTCTCCCTGTTTATGCCTCGGCCTCACCCTTTGGTAATGTTTGCCTGGTTCTTGTTGAGTCTGATTGTCAATCTGTCTAATTAAAACCATTTGACCATTAGCTCTGCACATCGAACTATTTTTGTTGATTCTGACACAACAGCTGTATTTCCTATTTCTATTACCCTTTCTTTTATCAGCGGTGCCAATAACTGTAGAAAGGAATGTGTATATGAATATATTGTAAATGATATATGAAGAAAATTTAAAGCACATATGCAGTCGCATGCAAATGTTTAGGTGCCCCTGGTCAAATTGCACGTTGTACTGATAAGTGAACACATCCAGTACAGCGAACACTCATTTTAATACAGCACAGAAAAAGAAAAAACGTAGCCAGTGCAAAACTTAATGACAGTTTATGATTTTTAAAATACTTTTCCCCCTAAATATGTTAATCTCAGCAAATAATATTAAAGAAATCATAGTCAAATGCCATATGACTTTGATCTCTGTAGAGGATGTGCTCACTTTTTTTCCAAAAACAACAAAACATCATGTGACCAAGAGTACCCAAACTTTTGCATACAACTGCATTTTTCGTCCTCTTGCTGTCCACTCTATTAGACACCCCTATCCTGCTGGTCCACCTTTGTAGATGTAGTCAGTGATGCTGCTGCACTATTTATGTCCGTCATCATCCAATCCTTCATCAGTGGTCAAAGGATGCTGTCCACAGGACGCTGCCCACAGGACGCTGCTGACTGGATAGTTTTGGTTGGTGGACTATTCTCAGTCCAGCAGAGACACTAAGGAGTTTGAAACTCCAGCAGCACTGCTGTATCTGATCCACACCAACACACACTAACAAACCACCACCATATCAGTGTCACTGCAGTGCCAAGAATGATCCACCACCCACATAATACCTGCTCTGTGGTGGTCCTATGGGGGTCCTGAACATTGAAAAATGGCGTAATACGGAGTTAACAGCATATACAGAGTAACAGATGGACTACAGTCTGCAACTGTAGAGCTACTTGGTGCAGAAACAAGGAGGTGTACCTAATGAAGTTAGGGGCTGGGGGTTGTATATCCACTTATTCAGGGTACACCAGTTTAGCCCTGCAGTTTCACACAGAATCAGAAGGGGTGTTTCATACATAATGGCCAATCAGAACACAGCTTTTTCTTTCTGCATTTGTGTGTGTAATTCCAGGGAGTAAAAGAGATTGGAAATGGTGATTGATTATAATTATAATAACCACACTACCTGAAAATGCAAGATGCTACTTGCAAACATACTGCAAATGTATGTAATTTATCTCCATAGTCAAAATAATGGTCAATCATATAGCTTTTTTTTTATATTGCAAATCTGCTGAAGTATGCTTTTAAATCTCAACATGAAGACATTGTGAATTTTCCATTCTTTCTCTAGACTGGAGCCAGAGGAGATCATAACTATCTTTGCTTCATCCCCGCCTCCGCTGCCATGTAGTGTACAAGATCCGCAGCTTGTACCTCCATGTAAGCCCCGAGAAGCCTAGTAATCTCTCCAAACTCAGCCTTCAGACTGGGTGGGGAGGAGGGTGATAATGGTGGGGATAAATCTCTAAACCTCCTCAGTGGCCTCAGGACATTGTTTCACTCTTCACTTCCTCTCTCCAGCTTTTCCCAGTGAAAAGTCACGCCGCAGGACAGCATTAGTGCACAACGTGTCAATATTACACTCCACTCCCAGACAGTAATTAAGAAGGATCGAGACTGGGAGCGAAAATAAACGTCCAGGGGTCAAAAGGAGCTGCGTCCCCCCCAGATTCAAAGCGCCAGCTTGTGTGGCTATTTAGAAATCATTTAAAAAGCGTTATCGAGAATAAAATTTATGTTCCTTTAAAACGCTATGTTACTGTATAAACTACCACAAGCACACAACACCAGTGGATTTCATGCTAACAAATCTGGAACATGGACATTTGTGTGTGTGTCTGTATCGGTTTTATTTTGACATGCTATTACAGTAGAATTAGTAGAATGCCAGTGTTAGTAACTGTAATGCCAAGGTCAAAAACTATTTTTGAGTCATTTTGGTTACAATGGGTCAGTTTACCATTTCAGATGGTGCAACCTTGTGAGAACCATTAACCCATTATAATAATGTTTCATTGAAAGAATGTCAGTATGAACTGAAACTCAAGGACAAAGCTTTCTACAGGTGATTCAGTAGATTCCTGTTTCATGTCAAATTAGACAGAAAGTCAGGTGGCTCAACCAGCAAATCAAATGGTACGACCAAACCAGTACAGTTGTAATAATTGAAATAGTATCCAGGCATAAAAAAATCATATATGGGTGTGTGTGTGTGTGTGTGTGTGTGTGTGTGTGTGTGTGTGTGTGTATATATATATATATATATACATATATATATACATATATATATACACATACACACACACACATACACATATATATATATATATATATATATATATATATATATATATATATATTTGGAGTTGTAGAGGTTCCTAATGCTGTCCTGTGATAATCCAGCCCATGAAGCTTCAATATTCTCACACAGTTCCTGCAGACACATAACAGCAGACCGTTCATCTTGGCGCTGACCACAGTGCCCCTACACATGGATTCGTTAGTCGTCTCCACCAAGACAAAAGCAGGACTCATCCCTGAGGATGACCCACTGCCATTCTGAGTCACTCCATAACAGTCTGGCACAACACCATTATAGCCTTTGGTGACATTGATGTGGTATTAAGGGCAGTTGTCGTAACAGTGAGTGTATGTAGTTCTGCGTTGTGCAGATGTCTGCCAGTGGTGTTGGCGCTAACAGGATGACGCATGGGGGGCATCATTACTCACTGAATGACTACAATCGTGTCTGGAACTTGGTTTAAATGTATCATTTGTCCTTAACATGTCTATCGATGTCTTTAACATACCTCTGACCTGTGTAGAGTAGTATAAGACAAACTCACCAGACAAAAAATGAATGTGAATAAAACATAATAGCACGGCCAGATTTGGGGAATAACATTCCTGCACAATTCTGAGGACCTGTAGACATCTACATCTATTTTCCATGCACTGAGCCAGTCAGGTACACTGATTACGTAGGTCCTTGCTTACAAACATGTCCGGCAGAGTGTTAAACTTGCATCACCGTCTCACCATGTCAAACCTAGTTTCATTCCAGTAGGTTGATTCCCTCTGAGTGCATCTATTTTTATGATCATGAGTGTATATATAGTCATTCCTGCTGTGGCTTATTTAGTGATCCCAGTTCCCAGGTGGTCTGTAGGTTGTTGTAATGATGTGATGATCAAGCCTCACAACAATCTGATGGAGCTGAATGAGTAAGGCAGTACTGCAGGCAGAGGGAGAAACTCAGTCCACAGCTAACCCGAAAAGACTGGCGATTCCTTTCGTATTAGTCCCTTATGTCTTCTGCCTCAAACAATAATTGGACTATTGTTACCTCAGACTGCGACTAACTACACAGCAGGAGCTGATCAATTGGCTGCTGCACTTTTTCACTTGACAGAACGTGATGGAAGCATCCCCTGATGCAGACGCTCAGCTGAAGTGTTTTGCACTTCTTTATCTGCACATTGCATCATCTGCACTTATTTGTGGAATACCAGTGTAAAGCTTAAGACAACTTTTACTTTACTGATGTTCCAGATGACGTTAAGCAGTGTGACTACTGCTAAGGTCTCCCATACTAATGTCTTGCTTATAGACAGAGTACAAGGTTATATCGGAGCAAGAACAGCTTGATGAATGTCGTAGGTATAAAATATTTAGCATGCAAGCATTTGCGCACTGCCTCCAGCTCACTTTATAAAGCTCTTTCCTTTACTTTCTTCTCAACATTTAAGTCAAGCTGTGTTTTGACTCATTCAGCTGTGTGGCACGCAGCTTTGCCTTCGCTTCCTTTTCCGCTCCGCTCTTACATCCTCCAAAAGTGTCTCCTGCATCTAAAAAAAGGCTCTTTTTAAAAAAGAAATCTGTTAATGATCACTTAAGATATTCAGAGATCGGTGCGTCACGTCCTGATCTTCTGTTTGATTTCTGTATGAAAAGGCTGATGATATAAAGGAGGTGAACAAGAGCACTGGGTTGACACATCATGTAATCTCATTGAAAAAAGCTGAACTGAGCGTTATCTGCACCAGGGACCTTTAGTCATCATTACACTTCAGTACTCAGCAGTTGTCAGCTTATAACAAAAGTGACTGGTCATCATAACACTGACAGCATTACATCTTACATGTATGGCATTTAGCTGACGCTCTCATCCAGAGTGACTTACAAGGTTAATCGTATTACAGGTAGGCCAGTGTAGTGTTAGGAGTCTTGCCCAAGGACTCTTATATGTGTAGCACAGCACAGTCACCCAGACCGGGATTCGAACCCCAGTCTCCCACATGTGGTGGCGGCTCCATGCCAGGTAGAGGTGTTATCTGCTGAGCTACCACCAACCTTCTTCTTGTACAGATGTGTATCCAAATATATACATTCAAAAAATGAAAACTAGATACAGTCAGGGGCGTAGCAGCAAATTCTGGGCCCTGTACACTCTCAATGTCAGTGGGCCCCTATCCATGCCAGTACACGAGGAACGTGAGCAAAAAAAAAAAATGGGCCCCTCTCCCTACTCTGGCCCTGGGTAGTCAGGTCCACTTTTCCCCCCACTACCACGCCCATGGATACAGTCATAAAATGGAAAGTGTATCTGTGTAGTGTGATATTGTATTGCTGTGTGTAACACTTATTACAAGACAATGTGACCTCTTGGGTTTGTAAGCTTAGATTGAGTCCTTCATATCTACGCAGGACTAAGCCCCCTTCCAGAACCGACAAACCAAACCCTGGCTTTAGAGAGTGCCCGATGGTTGACTGATGGTCAAGTTACAAAATATGATCCACCACACTGTTCACCCTCAGATATCAAACACTGCTAGCTAACATCTCTAAAGAACACAGGGCTATTTTCAAATCCAGATCATTTTCTAAACCAATTTTGCTACACAGCGCTCTCTTAAGAGAATATAGAGTTGGTTATTATGTGTATCATGATCATAGCAGTAGTAATAAGCTTTACTTGATTTCAGCATCTCTATGACTGGTTTACCAATTTGCACTTAAGCAGTTAGGCTGCTGATGCATGGACAAAAATACGCTCCCTGAGCCATTTGCCAAAATCAAACTCCATTGCTTTATTGCACATCTTCCATTATTATATAGCATCTGGACAGAGGATGTTAAAGCAGGGAGACCGTGGAGATAATACAGCTCTAATGTACATGAGGATAAAAGTGCTCTGGTGTTGTGAATACTTTTGTGAATTAACATTATTTGGTGTTGACCTCAGTGCAGGAGGGGTGTTCACAGGCTAAAAGAGACCAAACTAAAAGACAAGATTTGGCAGGTCAGGACCCCCAAAGGACCAGCTTGTAACAGGTATTATATGGGTGATGGATTACCTTTAGCACTGCAGTGACACTGATGTGGTGGTGGTGTGTTAGTGTATGTCATGCTGGTAACAAGTGAATCGGACACAGCAATGTCACCACTGGACTAAAAATAGACCTCCAAAATGTTCAGCCTACAGCATCCACTGATTAAGCACGACAGGACGATCAACACAAAGCGTGCAGACAAGCCACTGTCTCTAATTTTACATCTGCAAGGTGGACAAACATGCAGGGGTGTCTAATAGAGTGGACAGTGAATGGACACAGTGTTTCAGATACTCCAGCAGTACTGCTGCCTCTGATTTACTCATACTAGCATGTCCAGGTCACTGCAGTGCTGGAAATGATCCACCACCCAAATAAAACCTGCTCTGGGGTGGTCCCGCCGGGGTCCTGACCATAAAGGGTAAATAGGAAGTGTATTTAATGTGCTCAGTGAGTATATTTATGTGACACAAGGAATTATATGGCTAAACTTTGATATAACATATATATGTGAAACGTGCCACAGGTTTCCATCCTATAGACAGTCTGTTGGATTATAGGAAGCAACTTGGAAACATCACTACAGGAAGTACTAAATTAGATTTACGTAGTACACACGGCTAAGTTCATTTATAAAATCAAGAGACTGAGACAAAGAAGAAAGACAATTCTATGGTAGTTATCCTTAGTTATGCTACTGCATGGTCCTCCACCTTTAGGCTGATGGAGTTGAGAGCCACACAACAAGGTTAACCAGAGAAAACAAGCAGCATCTGTTGCTTATTATATTGCTCTGTAAGCTGGAGTGGATAATTATAGGTGGTGTACTGATGTCTCGCATACCGACATCTGCTTTTGGACATCCTAGAATTGCTATGTTGAATCATTGCCAACGGTATGCTAAAATCAAATAAATTAACGTAATTTAAATATCCCTGCTGAAACCCACACCAACATGTCATTGGCATTTGGAGATACTTTCTACCATACACAGACGTGCACTAGCCCTTAGTGTTTATTAGCTATGCTAGAATGATTAGATTCAAGATTAAAAATATTCATACCATGTACTTTTAATTCACATCACCACAAATTAGAAACACGCATTAGGATTTTATTACTGCG
The DNA here is from genome assembly GCA_024036415.1 of Prochilodus magdalenae. Taxonomy (NCBI): domain Eukaryota; kingdom Metazoa; phylum Chordata; class Actinopteri; order Characiformes; family Prochilodontidae; genus Prochilodus; species Prochilodus magdalenae. Next base: position 3,719 of record JAMWET010002778.1, on the reverse strand, counting down.
TAACATCATAGCCTGTACTAGCCTACATTGATTGTATATATATAAGTGATGATAAAGGTAATTTCACAGATAGATCAACGTAGTACTTATATGCTGAAAAACTTCAGAAATGTGGTCCCATTTGCATATTTTCAGTATTTTGGACCTACACAAGATCACTGGAGAAAAATGATGGATGGATTTGCATGACAATGATGGGGTTGCAAAAACGTGCATGGTGAGTGATCAGATTCATAGATTGAGAAAAGGTGGTACGGTACTGGTGTTATTGATTGGTAAAAAGGAGAAACAGGTGTACATATTCTCAGATGTCTACAGGTCCTCAGAATTGTGCAGGAATGTTATTCGCCAAATCTGGCCGTGCTATTACGTTTTAGTCACAGGTGACTCATTTTTTGTCTGGTGAGTTTGTCTTATACTACTCTACACAGGTCAGAGGTATGTTAAAGACACTGATAGACATGTTAAGGACAAATGATGCATTTAAACCAAGTTCCAGTGTTATACCTAACTAATATGTCTTCAGTATATGCCACATAGTGTTAAATACTACTCTGGATGAGCAAGCACTACCAAGTTTAACTGTTCGCAAAACTATGCTAAAATATTAATAATGATTACGTTATACCTCACAATGATGCCATCAATGTTTGGCAACTACGTATGTTCCTATTATTGCACTACATAACGCTTTCCTAGCCTTTCCCTTACCATTTGTAATGCTAGCACTGCAAGCTTGAATTGTTGCCAGAGGTATATTAAATTATATTCAGAATATATTTATTTAATCCATGTTTCCATGTTGTATTGATGCTTGATAAAATATGTCCAAAATATGTTAAACCCCTGGCAAATATGTCCTACCTGGTTGTGTGCTACATGTTAATACAGGACCACACAGGCATACAGTAGCTTTCACTTTTAGAGTGCCAGGTTGAACTGTTGCCAAAATTAACCTTCACAAACAAGTCATATGCATTTGCATATGGCATATAATCTTAAAAAAAGGTCTGTGCTAGCTTTCCCTCATCATGTCAACGATGCTGGGCTAATTGATAACTAAACGGCATGCTAAAAATGTGTATGTTCAAGTGTTTTATTAAGCCTGTAATTCTTTTCAAATGCATCAGTCCTGTTTAGAAGCAGTAGAGAATCTAAATATAAGTCAACACAGGCCTGCACTAGCCTTTGCTGAATATTGCTAAGTTCAATTTCTTGCCAAAAGGAATTACTAGAAATATTCATACTATTGGAAATTCATTCAAACTACAGTGCTGGAAACTTTCACAAACACCACCATCTATATCTGAAGACTGCTTGTAGTCTTAACACAGATCTACAGATGCCTGTAGATTATTAGCCATGCTAGCATTACTAGGCTGAGCTGTTTCCAAAAGGTATGCTAAAATATTTACAATGGCTACATGTTACATCTCAGAAAGAAAGTATTGGCATTTGGCACCTAAGCTGCTAGGCTGATGCCATAGTTAGCTATAAACATTCATTCAACAATCAACTGCTGCATATAACTCCAGTACCAGTGTCGTAACTCACAAATATGTCTTCAGTAGTTAAAGACAGCATAATCTCAATAAAAATACAGAGGCCTGCTCTAGTATTCACAATCTATCAGCATTGCTAGATTGATCTGTTGCCAAGCGTGTGATAAAAATTTAATAATATATGAATTACCATAAAGTAGCTCTCAAATATATCAGTATATGGACACTGTGCAGAATCTTACTGTAACACTAAACAGGCCTGCACTAGCTGTCATTGACTGTTAGCTAAGGCTGATCTGTAGCCAAAAGGTATGGTAAAACATTCAGAACTGATACATTTCATTCAAGTGTCCATGTTGTACCTCGCAAATATGTCTTCGGTATTAGTAGACAGCATGTAATGTGAATATTATTCTTGTGCCTTGTGCGAATAATGGCTGTAAATGTTTCAGCTCTGCGTTCCAAACGTCTGGCGGTTGCGTCATTCCTCGGTGAGGTCATTCCTCAGTAGAGCAGCAGCAAATAGCATCAGCATGTGTTTTTTAATCATTTAGATGACCTGCCCTGCTACTGCCCTGATGGCAGTCCAGCGCTAAGCTATGCTAAGCAATGCTAAGCTATGATGAGGAAACTAGGCCCTTTTTAAACAACACATATGACAACTTAGATGAAAATATTTGAATTTGTTTAATTAGTCATTTCTCTCTATCTGCCTCAGTTTTTTCATGCTCGGAGAGAGAGAGATGCGATCTTGGGTGTTGACAGTCTGTGAAGCCTCTATCTCCTCTTTCTCTCTCATTTTTTTGTGAGAACTTCATTTCATTTCGTGCTTGAGATAAGGCGTTTAATTTCAAAGATTACTTTCATGATGTGGAGAGAAGCGAAAAGGAGGGGCGTGGAAGAGAAAACATGATCATTTGCTTTGCAGCATTTCATTTTTTTCTGCTGTTCTCTTCTTTCTTTTTTTGCAACAAATCAGTGTCTTCAGCTTCACAAGTGCACTTTGATTTCAAATGCATAGCGCTCAAAAAGACTGGTTCGCTTCTAAATAGGATCATCAGCATCTTAGTCTGTCTAACAGCAGCTTGGTTGCCTACATCATAGATGCTAAAGCAGGTAGGTACACCCGATTCCTGTTCAAAGGAGGCTCACTGGCCATTTTATCAGAAACACCCACCTTGTGTTTCCACTTTACTACTACCTTATCCTTTTACCCACTATTGCAAATCCCTGCACTTCACGGCATTGAAGGAGTCTCTAGCTGTACTGCAAGAAGGAGATACAAGGAATGAGCTTCCGATTGAAGTGTCCAGGGAAATCAGCGTGCCTGCTTTTTGAGCAGCAGGATAATTTTGTTGAAACATTTAACTTTCTCAACCCCAGATTATGATCTAAACGGGTTCAGGAAAACATCCTCAAGCCAATTTGCCATAATTGCTTATGACTGTCGCTTTCCGAGCGATCACAGAGAGATTTCGAAGGATTTCGGATTACCTCATAAATAAAAAAAAAAAAAAAAAAAAAAAAAAGACCCTTGTAAATGTTTTTGCCTTCATACAGTAATCACAGACCGCAGGCATGTATGGTAAACTTCAGAAGGATCAAGTGCCCCTCTCGCCAGCCGGCAAGTTACCACGGTTGCCATGGAAACCAAACAGTTTTCTCCACTGGCTCGGTGTCACTCAATGAGTCACATTTAACCATAATTGTAGTTTGTGGTAATGTGTCATTCAGCAAGTGGAGTGTGCCTGTGTGTATGTGTTCGCATTTCCATTCAAATTCGAGCCATTTGGAGTCGTCGTGGAAAAACTGCAGCGTGGGGTCGCGCAGAACCCTTTCACCGAGAAACGGAAAAGAAAATGATCGTGAAACTGAGTGCACTGCCTAACTGAGGCAATGCGTCTGAAATACCCGCCCCTAAACAACAACTGAACAGATGAATGCGTGTATATTGGAAAATGTTCTCACTGTTGACTTTCAGTTCCCGCAAAACCCTGTGGGATTAGTTGTACATGGAGAGGTGGAGTAATGTAGTTTTACTACAGGATGTCTGTAAAATGTATGACTGATTCTCACAGGATTAGAAATCTTGGCATAAACGACTGCGATAGAAGTGGCTACTCGATTTACTCACTGCCGTCGTCTCCAAAAACCTGTGCGCCCACCAACCAAACTAGTCCACCAACCAACAGCATCTTGTCACCAATGATAAAGTAG
>JAMWET010002777.1:42500-84931 GCA_024036415.1 Prochilodus magdalenae | reverse complement strand
CTTACTGGTCACTTTATTAGAAACACCTTCTTTGCACTACCACTCACTGGCCACTTTATTAGAAACACCTACCTTGTACTTCCGCTCACTGGTCACTTTATTAGAAACACCTACCTTACCCTTCCACTTACTGCCCACTTTATTGGAAACACCTTATCATTTCACTCACTGGCCACTTTATTAGAAACACTAACCTTATCCTTCCACTCACTGGCCACTTTATTAGAAACACTAACCTTATCCTTCCACTCACTGGCCACTTTATTAGAAACATCTACTTTGCACTACCACTCACTGGCCACTTTATTAGAAACACCTACCTTGTACTTCCACTCACTGGCCACTTTATTAGAAACACCTACCTTGTATGTCAACTTGCAGGCCACTTTATTAGAAACACCTCCACTGTATTTCCACTCACTGACCACATTATTACAAAGACTTACTCTGTACATCCATTTGCTGGCCACTTTATTGGAAACAGCCACTTTGAGTTTCCATGGGAAAGAACAATTTGGACACCAAACATGCTGATGGACTGCATCTGGGATACATGGGGAAAAGGTGGTTTTGTGTTAAGTCATTCCTTCAAGGAACCATCTATTGGGAGGTTCTCAGTAGATGATGGCTTGGTCCAAGCTCCAAGAACCTTTATTTTTAAAATAAAGGAGAGTCGGCAGTCACAGGCCTCAAGGTTTGAGCCTGAGGTGGACAGCATCACCCAGAATCTCTGCCTTCTCCTCCAGCCATGTTAATAATTCAATGAATTGAGGCGACGGTGGAACATAAATAGGCTTTAGCAGAGCCGGTTACATGGGAGTGAACTCACTGGCCTCCAATCTCTCTCTCTCCTGCTCTTCTATAATCCAGAGCTTTGTGCATTCTTAAATTACAGTGTTCACTAATGGATTTGTGGAGGTAAGTGCACACACACACACACACACACACACACACACACACAGGGCTGTGTGTATGGTGGTGGTGTCGAGACAGCTGCTTCCTCTAAAAGCCTGTTCTCTTGATGGTTGGGTCCACATGAGAAAACTCTCTTCTTCCTTTTTATACCCGCTCCTGCTCGCTCTCCTGCACACGCCTGCACACATGCTTGGTTTTATGCAACATCAGGATGTGGGCTCATATATACATACATACATATATACATACATACACTGCTTATGACCTATATGTTAATAACTACATGTAATAATATTATCTCTCTCTCTTTCTCTCTCTCTCTCTCTCTCTCTCTCTATATATATATATATATATATATATATATATATATATATACACACACACACACACACACACACACACACAAACACAGTGTTAGTGTATGTGTGTTATCCTGGTGTAAGTGGACCACCCAAAACTATCCACCCAAGAGCGTCCTGTGGGCAGCATCCTGTGACCAGCATACCGTAACCACTGATGAAGGACTAGAGGATGACCAACACTCGCATCAGATGAGCTATCGTCTCTGACTGTACATCTACAAGGTGGACCCCCAAGGTAGGAGTGTCTAATAGAGTGGACAGTGAGTGGACACAGGGTTTAAACAGTCTGATCCACTCACACCAACACCACACACACTAACACACCACCACCAAATCAGTGTCACTCTAATGCTGAGAATGATCCACCACCCACATAATACCTGCTCTGTGGTGGTCCTGTGGGGGTCCTGACTGTTAAAAACAAATGAGATGAGGAGCTAACAAAGCATACAGAGAAACAGATGGACTACAGCCACATACAACCTAAGTGGAGCTCTGTAGGATAATGATACATGCATTGAGGTGGTCATATTGTTATGCTTGATTAGTGTATATACCAGTCACGCAGATATTACCACAGCACAGATAGAAGAAAGCATGCACCACCTGCATAAAGGATCTGGAAGAACTACATGAACCACAGAGAGAGAGAGAGAACCAACCAACAACTTGGCCGAGTGACCCAACGGCAACGATGGCGGACGTTCAGTGAGCAGCGATGCCCTCCATGAGTCATCCAGTTACTGCCAGCTCCATCGGCAGATGCTGCATGTCTGGTGTATGGCATTGGGTGACCATGTTTGCTAACGCAACATGCCAGACGTCTCAGCATGGAGGTGTAGAGGTTCCTAATGGTGTCCTGTGATAATCCGTCCCATGCAGCTTGAATATCCTCACACAGTTCCTGCAGATTGTGCGGTAGGCGTGGAGGTGAAGTGACACCAGGCCTTCTGGGCACGTGACTAAGAAACCGTTCATCTGGGCGCTGACCACGGTGCCTCCACACACGGATTCGTTGGTCGTCTCCACCAAAACAACAATGGGACTCGTCACTGAAGACAACCCACTGCCCGTCTGATAGCAGTCTGGCACAACACCCCTGCAGTCTTCGGTGATATTGAAGTGGTGTTAAGGACTGTCGTTCTAACGGTCTGCATGTATGTAGGCCTACGTTGTTTAGCCGTCTGCCAATGGTGCTGGTACCGACAGGATGACTCATGGAGGACATCGCTGCTTCCTGTATGCTTTCAATCCTGCCTGTTGGGTCAGTCAGGTACAGTGAAATGGCCTGTCCTGGCCCATGTGGCCGAGTGTGAAACTTGAATCATTAGCATGTCTCGCAATGTCGGGCCTACCCACCAAGTTCCGGCCTTGTTGGTTGATTCCTTCCGGGTGCAACTATTTGTGCGACTGTTCTTTCGCCATGACTGTATCAGTCTTAATGGAGACTGGGGTTTGAATCCCAGTCTGGGTGACTATGCTGTGCTACACCAATAAGCGTCCTTGGGCAAGACTCCTAACACTACATTGGCCCACCTGTAATATGACTAACCTTGTAAGTTGTTCAGGATAAGAGCGCCAGCTAGATGCCGTAAAGGTAAACGCTAACGCAGGTTGGTTTCGTTCCGTCAATGCACAGTAACAAGCACCCAGACCCACACAGCAGGTACAGGGCTACAGTGCGGTGTTAATGGTCTGTAATGAGAGAGGGTGGCAGCATTTGCTCATGAAACAGAACTAATGAGCATCCCTGTACCGTTCCAGCGGCGGTACACTGATAGCTCCGAGCTAATTAAGCGTCACGTGACGGTGTTAAATAATGATAAAGTTAATAACGAAGCTGCACGGCCCAAACGCAATGACTTATGAAGCGGCGGAGTCTTGGTGGACAGGCATGCTTTATTAGAGTCATTAGCCAGACGGGTGGGGGGAAAAAAAAAATAACGGAGAACAAATGAACACATGAACGCATGCATAATTCAGACGAGTGCTAATATCGCCATGACTGAAATCACGAGACAGGAGCGGATCCGCTCTCGGTGATAATGAGACGGAATTAACATAAGATCGTGCGATGTCTCCTTCATCATAAGAAGCCGTTATCATAATTATCGTGGCACATGAGAAGAGGAGGCTTCGGTATCATTAAGCGATATGTACGTGCAGGCGTCCACACATACACATCCAAAAAGCTTGATTACGCAAACCTCCATAACGTACACACTGTCATCACTCCCACCGTCTTTGTCCACCTGATTTGAAGACGCATAAACACAGGTAAGCCAGTTCAAGGGACGAAAACAGCAGGTGGAAGCACAAAGATGAAAATGTAGTCATCCATAACCTTCAGAGTGATGATCATTGGTGAACAGTATAATCTCACTGGGCAAAAAATTTAACATTTACGGCATTTAGCTGACGCTCTTATCCAGAGCGACTTACAAGGGCAATCATATTACAGGTGGGCCAATGTAGTGTTAGGAGTCTTGCCCAAGGACTCTTATTGGTGTAGCACAGCATAGTCACCCAGACTGGGTTTCGAACCCCAATCTCCCACATGTGGTGGTGGTGGTTCCCTGGTGGGTAGTGGTGTTAGCCGCTGAGCTACACCAACCACACCTATGAGGATGATATACCTCCATGAGCTCCATACCTCCAAGTCTAACAGCCGTGACTGGGTTTGGCATGGACTGGACGAGTTTCTGGATGTAGGCCACATCAGTGTTCAGACACTCTTGCATCAACAAATTGCACAGTTGGGCCAGATTTGGTGGATGCCTTCCCTGGCCCAATTTCAACTAGAATTCCTGGTAGACTGGGATTTTAGCCACTGCTGGTAGACCCGTATGCCCATACGCTTCCATACACCTGGAGATTCAGCAACTTCCTTCACACTATGGTCTTTGGCCACGCCCACATGCAGTCACTCCTTTTAGCCAATCATAAACATCTGCTCTGGAGCGTTTACCACACATGGAACAAGACATTCCCTGCACTGTAGCACCTCTACTCAATCTATGGATCCTGCACTCACACCCTGCAGGTATTTATAGCCCCATCATCCTGATGTAGCGCCATCTGCAGGAGCCTGACGTTACTACCACCTTAAATAGGTGACTGTTTTTTTGTCCGGTGAGTTTATTTTGGCAACAGTGTGCTTGAGCTCTGCTATGCAACACTGACATAACCACACCATAAACATGCCACGTCATATGTCGTCATGGGAAGTGATGGAATGGTTAGCGGTCCTGTGGTAAACCATGGTAGCATTCCCGACGGTTAATATTATTATTCCAATTGCACTGAATTACCATCAAAATACTTTTGAAGAATTCAGAAGAACCCAGCATCAGCCAGTGTTAGCAGACTGCGAACGTAGCATGCTACATGGGTTTGTTTAGTCTCAGGGGAAGTTTGCGAGATACTGGTTTGTATGAGAATGCACCACCCTCCACTTTATAGTGAATGGGTTCTGATGAACGTCCAACCTCATACACATTTTTAGCTCCAGCTCCGTACACATCAGCATTCAAACCATCAGGCTGAAGTCAGCCTCTTATTGGCATCTTCTTGTTCGAATTTTCCTGATCCACCTTAAAAGGTGCCATGTGTAACTGCTTCACCCTTTAAGGTGGAACTGGGAAATCTGGCGATGAGGAATCCAACTTCACCCCCATGTTATAACTACAGGTAGGACAGTTTAAATGTTCTTATTAAAAAACATGACCAGCATAATAATAATTAATAATAATTAGGGTAATAATTTGATAGTCTAAATCAGCTAACAGTGCTGATCAAGCTGAGTCTGAACTGAAAGGTTTGAACGCTCATGTTGGAACCGTTTGACCCTCTCACGGCCAGATGATGTCATCCTTAATGTTAATTAACGTTCATATTTGATATGGTTTTCATAAGTTTCCATAAGGTATTTGGAATGCTACTACTATAATGCCTATGCATGTATATAGTCATTTTCAACAATTTTTAGGAAATCTTTTACAGTAGAAAGCCATTAAGCAGTCAGCTAGGTGTGCCAATGCTAATGCTAGGTTTGCTTTTGCTACTTTGTTTTTTTTTTTAAGTTTGTTTTTGACTTTTTATGTTGGTCATGCTGTGTTTATGGAGTTATATGGAGAGTCAATTTTTTCGCTATCTAGCGCTCAGAGTTTAAACACAACTCCAAAGGGACTACAGTTTACCAACCATCTTGGCATGTTAACCATTAATTATAAATCATTACAGCTTTTTTTATTAATCGATACAGAATGACAAAATATAACATTGCAATACCCAACTGTTTCGATGTTATCGTACAGCCCGAGTTCATACCGGTTAATTTCTAGTCATACGTTGTTGGAACAGGTTGTGTCCAGTACTATAACAGTGCCATGTTATCATTAGCCAATATGGCCAATATAATTGTCATAACAGATGTCATAATGTTTAATGTTAGGACTGCTAATTTGCATAGTTCATGTAATTTTTTCCAAGTAATTTTAGATCATTTAAATTCCTAACAACATGGGCAGTCGTGGGCTGGAGGTTAGGGAACCAGCCTTGTGAACGGAGGGTCACCGGTTCGATTCCCTGAACTGACAGTAACGACTGAGGTGGCCTTGAGCATGGCGCCTAACCCACAAGACTTGTAAATTTCCCCACTGTGGGATCAATAAGGGATTAAAATCTTGCTAATAAAGATAACGGTTCTATGTAGAACCATGAACACTCTAAGAACCACTTGTATGCTAAATATTTCTTACCATGGTTTTCTTCAGATTGATGTAGAATGTCTTGGTTCCCTATGGCACCAAAAACAATGAACATGCCATGAATAATGAAGACCCCCTCCTTTTCCTTCTCTTGCCACGTTCTCTGTCCACCCCCTTAGAAACCCACCAACAAAATCGCCCCTTGTTGCTGTCCATCTCACTAGACCTCTCACTAGAAGCTCAGGTTTCAGATATATTTCCCTCATTAGCTTTAGAGAACATCCTCCAGCAGAGGAAGCCTGGTGTCTCTTTGGGTGCAGTTTGAAAGTTCATATCGATCAGCTTGTACAACCACCAGATTAAGAACCATCTAACTCGAAACATTCGTCTGTCAAACGCAGAGAGATTATTACTGAAATCTGCAGAGGTCCGAAGGGTCTCGCCTCAGAACGGCTGGAGCAAATTACCAATGGAAACCTGTTCACCGGTCATGCATTATTTCTAGGAGGCAGCAATGAAGTTCCCTCTAAATGAGTGTTCTGAAGACATCATGGGCCATGCTGGGCTATCCAGGGTCTTTCGAGATTTTCACTCTGGTTCAGAAAAGTGAGCTGTCTTTTCCATCTGATAATCTAGTTCTTTTCTTTCATTCATTTCTTCTTTGCCCCCAAACTTTGTATCTGCACCATCGCTAATTGGAGGTGTTGGATGTAGTAGGTTCAGAAGTAGATGGATAACCTGCAAACATGGAGTCAGGTAAGATAAGTAGCATATCATCCTGCAATAAGGGTAGGATAGCATATGCTAATATTAGCAAAGATCTACTGTAACATCCCAACCAGAGCTGTACAGTCCAGCTTTAAAGATCTAGAAGAACAGCTCACATTAAGAGATGCATGACCGACACAAAAGATCTCGAAGAACAGTTCACATCCAGAGCTCTACAACCCTACAACAAAAATCTAGAACAACTCTTTAATCTAGATTTGTACAATCCAACTAGAAGAAGAATTAGGAACAGCTCAAATCCAGAGCTATACAATTAATTTCTAAAGATCTAGAGGAACAGCTCGCACCCAGGGATGTACAACCCGACTTTAAAACTCTAAGAACACCTCACACCCAGAGCTATATAATCTAGATATAAAGATCTAGAAAGACAGCTCACATTCAGAGATGTACAATCCAACTTTTCAAACTGAAGAGAACAATTCCAATCCAGAGCTGTACAATGCATGCATCTAAAGAACAGCTTCCATCCAGAGCTATACAATGTAAACATGTAGAAGAACAGCTCACGTCCAGAGCTGAACAATGTAAACATCTAGAAGAACAGCTCACGTCCAGAGCTGTACAATGTAAACATCTAGAACAGCTCACGTCCAGAGCTGTACAATGTAAACATCTAGAAGAACAGCTCACGTCCAGAGCTGTACAATGTAAACATATAGAAGAACAGCTCACATCCAGCACTATACAATGTAAACATCTAGAAGAACAGCTCACATTCAGAGCTGTACAACATAAACATATAGAAGAACAGCTCACGTTCAGAGCTGTACAACATAAACATATAGAAGAACAGCTCACAATGTACTATACAATGTAAACATCTAGAAGAACAGCTCACGTCCAGAGCTGTACAATGTAAACATCTACAAGAACAGCTCACGTCCAGAGCTGTACAATGTAAACATCTAGAAGAACAGCTCACGTCCAGAGCTGTACAATGTAAACATCTAGAAGAACAGCTCACGTCCAGAGCTGTACAATGTAAACATATAGAAGAACAGCTCACATCCAGCACTATACAATGTAAACATCTAGAAGAACAGCTCACATTCAGAGCTGTACAACGTAAACATATAGAAGAACAGCTCACGTTCAGAGCTGTACAACATAAACATATAGAAGAACAGCTCACGTCCAGAGCTGTACAATGTAAACATATAGAAGAACAGCTCATGTCCGAAGCTGTACAATGTAAACATCTAGAAGAACAGCTCACATTCAGAGCTGTACAATGTAAACATCTAGAAGAACAGCTCACGTCCAGAGCTGTACAATGTAAACATCTAGAAGAACAGCTCACATCCAGCACTATACAATGTAAACATCTAGAAGAACAGCTCACATCCAGCACTATACAATGTAAACATCTAGAAGAACAGCTCACATTCAGAGCTGTACAATGTAAACATCTAGAAGAACAGCTCACGTCCAGAGCTGTACAATGTAAACATCTAGAAGAACAGCTCACGTCCAGAGCTGTACAATGTAAACATCTAGAAGAACAGCTCACGTCCAGAGCTGTACAATGTAAACATCTAGAAGAACAGCTCACATCCAGCACTATACAATGTAAACATCTAGAAGAACAGCTCACATCCAGCACTATACAATGTAAACATCTAGAAGAACAGCTCACGTCCAGAGCTGTTCAATGTAAACATATAGAAGAACAGCTCACATCCAGAGCTATACAAAGTAAACATCTCTAAGGATCTAGAAAAAAAACCCACTTATGTCACTCCCAGTCATCTCCACCCAAAATAGCTACAGCAAACCTGCACCGCATACCAACGCATTTAAACTCCAAAACATCTAAAACTGTATCCCCTTGATTTGGTGCTATATGGGTGGTGGAGTTTGTGCGGTGGTGAGGGGTCTGCTGGTGCCTGGCCCCACCCATTAAAAAATAAATTCTACGTCGCATGAGTCAGATAACCTCTCTGCGACATTCCCACAATGCAGCAACAACGCAGTGTCCCTCTCCGCCCCTTCAGCTCACCACCCTCCTAGCCTTAATCAATAGGACGGTTGAGCCAGGCCTATTCATAATCATATCAATCCGCCGCCTTTTATATCAACAGCATCCTCGCCGAAGACATTAATGATCAATTAGAGACGTGGCAGCACAAGGTGGGATCGATGAGGTGCAGAGCGGCCTCCCGGGGCGCAAAGGACAGCCTTTAGCTTCCGGAAAAAGAAGTGCGAGGCAAGGGGAAAATTCCAAAGCCTCATTCCGGAATCTGATGTAATCTCAGAGCTGCTTAATATTTGATGTGAGGATCGTGGTATTAAAGGAAGGAGCTGGGGACGGTATGGGAAGAGGCGGCTAGAGAACAGCGTGTACAGAAGGGCAGGGGAAAGGAAGGAGGGAGGTAGAGATGGACAGAGAGAGGGACGAAATCAAAGACCTCCTTGGCAGCTCCTTGATGCTTGATCTGTCCTTTTCTCCCACTTTTAATTAACAGACAAATGATAATGGACAATTATGGGAGGGAGGCAGGGAGGGAGAGAGGGAGAGCAACAGTGGTGTCCAGTGTGCAATGAGATGGAAGGTATGGGACAACACTGACCTCTAGTGGAACCATGCGGTTAAAACAGATTATATAGACTTCTGGACAGGTCAGCTGGAGACGTATGGGTGTTTATGTACACCATCACTACTAGGAATCAGACATATACATATATAAGGCCATATGTAGATCAATATAGCTTAAAAAACTGAATGTATAAATATAATAAATAGACAAAACAATCCCAACGTTCCAACACACTATGAATTCCAGTATGCTTTATAAAACCATAAGTAGATATCATAACAAACACAGAGGTAAAGGTGACTCAGAGTTCTAAATAACTGTATTAATTATGATAGAGCTCAATAACATCTACTGTTATTCTTATTAAATTACTGATTGATTAAAAAATAATAATCCACATTTTATTCAATCTGGGTGAATAACCAGGTGAATATATTTTACAGAACCAATTACTGGCTGAACGTAATCAATTCTACAGCTTAGGTTACTGAATGCATACTAGTTGAATATGTACTTCATTAAATTCCATCATACTGGCTGAACTACAGGGGTTGGACAATGAAACTGAAACACCTGTCATTTTAGTGTTGGAGGTCTCATGGCTAAATTGGACCAGCCTGGTGGCCAATCTTCATTAATTGCACATTGCACCAGTAAGAGCAGAGTGTGAAGGTTCAGTTAGCAGGTAAGAGCACAGTTCTGCTCAAAATACTGCAATGCACACAACATTATGGGACATACCAGAGTTCAAAAGAGGACACACTGTTGGTGCACGTCTTGCTGGCGCATCTGTGACCAAGACAGCAAGTCTTTGTGATGTATCAAGAGCCACGGTATCCAGGGTAATGTCAGCATACCACCAAGAAGGACGAACCTCCACCAGCATCACGTAGTGACCTGGCCACTATCCTGCAAGTAGAATGGCTTAAAATCCCTCTGACCACTGTGCAGGACGCAGTATACGTCATTCCCAAGATGAACTGACGCTGTATTGGCCGCAAAAGGAGGCCCTACACCATACTAATAAATGATTGTGGTCCAAAATCAGGTGTTTCAGTTTCATTGTCCAACCCCTGTACATTCTAGAGTTGAAGTTTTGGAATAACTGGTTGAGCTCAACAAATTCCGTAGGTAAGATTACCATATTCATACCGGTTGAGCAAAATAAAATCTAAAATAAATATATACTATTCAAAACATTTCATTTTTAATGTTACAGAATTACTCGATTTTAGTTCAGTTATTCAGTTTGTACTAGTTAAGTCCCATAAGTAGTCAAAGTTATGAATAAATTCCACAGTTTAGATGAATGAATTCATACTGTCCAACGTAAATTTCGGAGTTAAAATAAACGAGTTACAAAACTCAGTGAATTTCAGATTTAAGGTTGTTGAATTCACCCTGGAATTTTTTTATTTTTTGAATGCCACTAAATTACTGGCTGAGGTCAATAAATTGCTCATTTCAGTTGCATAATTCATACTGGTTGAGTTGCACAAATCTAGAAATCACAACTAGAAGTTAATACTAGAAGTCAACTGGTAGAATTCAAAAACTTTCACAAGTCTATTTGAATTATTTGACTTATTAATTCAGTCTTTTTAATTCATAGTGGTAGAACTTAATAAACCCACAACTGAAGGTACTGAAGAATCCATAGTGGTTTGGTCCCGTACATGTCGTAGTTCAGGTTTTAGCTAAAAGAGATTCCACAGTTAAGATTACTGAATTCATCCTGTTAAACTAAATAAACACATAGTTTACATAAATGAATTACTGAAATCAGTGAATTTCAGATTTAAGGTATTTGAATTCACACTGAAATTTTTTTTTTTTGAATGCCACTAAATTACTGGCTGAGGTCAATAAATAGCTCATTTCAGTTGCATAATTCATACTGGTTGAGCTGCACAAATCTATAAATCACAACTAGAAGTTAATACTAGAAATCAACTGGTAGAATTCAGAAACTTTCACAAGTCTATTTGAATTATTTCTTAGACTTATTATTTCAGTCTTTTGAATTCATACTGGTAGAACTTAATACACCCACAACTGAAGGTACTGAAGAACCCATAGTGGTTTGGTCCCGTACATGTCGTAGTTCAGGTTTTAGCTACAAGAGATTCCACAGTTAAGATTACTGAATTCATCCTGTTAAACTAAATAAACACATCGTTTACGTTAATGAAGTACAGAAATCAGTGAATTTCAGATTTTAGGACACTAAATTCATACTGGCTGAGACCTTTATAGTTAAAGTTCCTAAATTACCCAGAGTTAAGGTTGATCAACTCATACTAGCTGAGCTATATAGCCCGAGTTACTGAATTCATACTGGTTGAACGAATAGGGCATCTTGTTTTCGAGAACACTTTGAACAGCCATATAAACTGAGCTCCTATGGAAGCGATGCGGCATTCCGAAACTGTCACAGCCTTATGTGAACCTCCTCAGAACTATACAATAAATGAGCACAACCCAGCAAGTCATCCGTCATACACTACAGTAGCGTGATTGTTTTTGGTGAAGCAATAAATGACAAGATAAGCTGTGGAACGTAGGGGTTCATTTGCATATCCATATGTTGGAGTTTGCATAATTACCATATATTACCTCTCCGTAATTGCGAGCAGGATTGCCGGAGGGGACAAGAAAAAGAGGGAAGGTAGGAAAAGCACTTCTGCTGAGTTCTATCAGGCTTTATTGCTGCAGTGATTCATTGCTAACTGCTGCAGCACGTATGCATTGTTTCTGCTATACCTCTGTAGGACAGGCTCTGGCGGAACTCACAACAGGGAGGTGTTCCCTTCTGGCTCTCCCTTTCAGTCCTGCTGGAAGAGCCAGGCCTGCCGGAGTCACTGCTGCACTCTGTTAACACCGTACAGTGTGTTCAGGTCTTCTGTCAGAGCTAACAGTCTGTCTGTTCTCTGTGTCTGAGCTGAACTGCTGCCCATCCTGTGCGGCCTGATGCTGGTACTACATCTGCTCTGACTGGGCGCCACTGCTAGCACTGAGCTCCTGGCTGTCCTGCACTGTGGCAGCTTGGCCTGCGTCCTGCTGACCCATCCGAAGACATTGAACACTTCCTTGCATTTACGGCATCTAGCTGCCGCTCTTATCCAGAGCCACTTACAAGGTTAATCATATCACAGGTGGGCCAGTGTAGTGTTAGGGGTCTTACCCATGGACTCTTATTGGTGTAGCACAGCCTAGTCACAGTGGTGATCCAAACCCCAGTCTCCCACATGTGGTGGTGGCTTCCTGGCGGGGAGTGGTGTTATCTGCTGAGCTACACCAACCACAATACTTCCACTACACCAACCACTTCCTTAGCTTGTCTTTTATCTGGTGTTGACCCGAGGAGGATGGGTTTCCCTTTTGAGTCTTGGTTCCTCTTGAGGTTTCTTCCTGTTGAACTGAGGGGGTCTTCCTTACCTCTGTCGGCCTTGGCTCACTCACTGGGGGGCGCAGACACCAGATTCTTTATGGAGCAGCCAACCTTATTTAACTATGACAGTCAAAATAACGACAATGCCTGAATGCCAACTGTCCACTGTATTCCACTGTGTTCAATTAAACTGGACTCGTATCGGTGTCGGGAAGAGCAATTTTCCAAAACTAAAGTTCCATTTGGAATTAGAAATTGAAATGTCAGGCTTCCCGAAGTTTATTAGTTATGGCTGGCTTTCATTTCCTCATGCTTCCATAAACTCGGGAGCAATATTGAACTCTTTTATTGCGTGTCATTTCCCTTATGCTGCGAAGCCTACGCGGCGGGGCAGTGCGGGACTGTTTATGATTCCGGAGAAGGTTATTGAAGAGACTTCTTTTGGCTTTAAACTCTTCTTTCCTTCCACTTTTAATTAAGAGACACTTTCAGAAGCCCATTAGAAGTGGCTGATTGCTAACGGATGAGCATCTGAGGAGCAAGTGAAGGCAGCATTACCGTCATTACCACAGAACAGGATCCTCGTGCTGGTGGGAGATTTCTTGCAGAACATTCAGATGCTATATATAGAAAGACATAAGCGCACTCCCGGTTCCCCAAAGCCTGCTGAGGAACAGCGTGTGAGTGCGACCTGGATTAAGCAGGTGTGCGTGTGTATGTGTGGTGGCACTCAGAATAATGAGAAAGGGAAGGAACCAAGCTGCTTAAGTGCAGCAGAGGTGAGGTGAGGACATTCTGGCATCTTCTTGAAAAAGGGACATGGATGATAAATTGAGAAATGCCAGGGTGTGGTTACTTTAAACATGGCCCATTACTCAAGGAGGCACAGTGTCACTGACGCAAGGCACCAAAAGATATTGAAAGGCTAATAGTGCCCCCTTGTGGTGGAAAACCTTCAGTCTGTTCTATCTGAGTGTCTTTTGAATGAGCTGGTCATAAAACAGAAATGCATAGTTACTTTATATTTGATAACAATAATAATAATAATAATAATAATAATAATAATAATAATAACAATAATGGTAATAATAATAATAATAATAATAATAATAACAGTAATAATAATAACGACACCAATAATAATAATAATATTCATAATAATGACAATAATATTAATAATAACAACAACAACAACAATAATAATAATAATAAATATAATGAAAATAATGATGATAATAATAATAATAATGATGAAAATAATGATGATAATAATAATAATTAAAGAATATGGCACAATTAGCTTTTCTCAGGAACAATTGAGCTCATGGTTACCTGATTTAGGTTGGTGAAGATTAATAAAACCTAAAATAGATTCAACTTATTCAAACTCAATACATTTCATATTTCATGTTACAGAATTACTCACTAAATTTCAGTTAAATTACTAAATTTATAATAAACAGATCCCATACATAGTTAAAGTTATGGCTAAATTCCACAGTACAATCATACTGTTGAGCTTAATACAATCAGAGTTTAATAACCGGGTTACTAAACTCAAATTTCTGAATTCTAAGGTCACTGAATTCATATTGGATGATTTTATTTTTTTTATTGTTAAATGTTACAAAGTTACTGGATAAGCTTAATAAATCGCTTGGTTAAGTTACTAAATACTCATGTGCATTGCCAAGGCGAAAAACACAGAACAAGCAAACACGTCCATAAAGTCCTTTACAAACGTTGTCGGGCCAACCCTTATGAAATGATAATACTTGGCAATGTATTGGAAAATATTAAATAATATAATGTCATATATGGGAAACAAGTGCAAATATTTTGTATATATTTATATAGTGATAAATATATTACAATATATTGTATAATACATAAGGAATTGCCGCTTTTCATATATTGTATGTATGGTAGTATAATATATATTTACTTATATATTGTAATATATTTCATTTTATATGTAATAGACATCATATGTATTTCTCCATATGTGTTTGCATATATGATAATATATATATAGTTGTATATATGTGAGAATATATACATACTGTATATTGCCACATGTATGTATGAAAATATTCTCACATATATATTATCATATATGCAAACACATATGGAGAAATACATATGATGTCTATTACATATAAAATGAAATATATTACAATATATAAGTAAATTATATAAGTAAATATATATTATACTACCATACATACAATATATGAAAAGCGGCAAATCCTTATGTATTATACAATATATTGTAATATATTTATCACTATATAAATATATGCAAAATATATGCACTTGTTTCCCATATATGACATTGTATTATTTAATATATTGCACTATATTTTCCAATACATTGCCATATATTATCGTTTCATAAGGGAAACACTGAGCTAATATTGAGCTGTGGGTTAGCAAACTGCCAGTCCAATCACTCCTGCAATGCTAACCGCTACCACAAACACTAGAAAACGCAACCAAACTATACTGACCTACAATAAGTAAACAGATCAGATTTCCGTTCCACCTTAAAAGATGCAGCAGCTACATTCTGGGGCTTAAACTTCTTCTTGTAATTTTACCATACCATCCTAAATGGTGTCCCACTTAGGCTGCATTCCGGCACCTCAGCTTCTTGTTTAAGCTTTTCCAAATATAACTGAATGTAACTGCAGCACCATTTAAGGTGGAACAAGAAAAATTCCAAACAGAAAACAAGAAGCTGGTCCACAGGAAGCTTCAAAAAGGGCTTTCAGCCAGCACACACCCAAAACAGACAGCTAGTGGACAGGGAGGAGATGATCACTGATTTTGGCAAAGGCTGTTCTTGATTAGCCTTGGTTAATGCGCCTGTAACTGCCTCATTAGGACTGATTAGACAGGTCACTGGGAATGGCCAGCTTATGAAGGAACCAGAGCGTCAATCAATTCGCTGACTCAACACCCAGGGGCTCTCCAAAGCAGGCCTACAAAGGTTACAAAAAGAAAAAGGTGTCAATTCCCACAATTCCCTCTGCCTGAAATATCATCAGGAAATGCCGAGTAAGGGGAGCTTTGGATACCAGCACCAGATCAGGAAAACTCGGATAGAACTGCTCCTAGTCAGCTGGCCTGGAATACCAAGCAACAAACATCCTGCATGGACAGAAGAACCGGGTTGACTGGACACGAAGTTCACAAGCTGTGATATCTTCCAAAAGAGGTAGGGTGCCCAAACCGAGCCACATTCACTTTCATTCATCATCACCCTGGGCCACGGCAGAGGGTGCGGGCTTATCGCAGGGCTCAGTGGGCAAAGGCAGGAAATTCCATGGACAGGCTAGCAGTCCATCACAGGGCACAGGAAAGCTCCAGCTCCCAGAGGAAACCCACCCAGACATGGGGAGAACATGCAAACCCATCACAGAAGGGACCCAGGACCCAGGTTGCCTGAATGAGAACCTGAACCCAGACCCTTCATGCAGTTACCCACTGTGGCACCGTGCCATCCTCATGCCACATGTTCACTACTGGTTGCATGTTGGAACAGTCATGCAATCAGACCTTCATAACATGTTCACTCTTTTCTCTGATCAGCAGGAGCTTTAAAATAGTTACCTTATTAAAACTGGGGTTCTGCCATCTCCACACAGGAGGGACCCTGGCTGCCCGGATGGGGAACTGAACCCAGGCCCACTGTGCCGCTCCAATGCCACGTTTACTCTCGCTTTCTTTCACTGTAAGCTTATTCATAAGCCAGAACAGTGCGTATGCAAGAGCATCACTGTGCAGTAGTGAACTGCAGAAGGTCATTTTTTTAATTTTATGATTTAATAATTTAATAATTGAATAATAATTTGAGCAGAAGTTGTGTTAACTTCTTTTCACATCAAACATCAATACACAATACACATCCACGGGGGGTGCCCAAACATTTGCATTCAACTGTTCATCCATAATGGAGGCTAAGGGTACACTGTGACTGATGCTCACGGATAAACAGATCAGATCATCAAAATATAGAATATCAGAATATAATGAGTCAGCTACCTGCAGGCACACTAACAGACACTTCACCTAACACTGACAGGCCTGTTCCTATACGCCAACAAGATCAGAACAACAGCAACACATATTTCTCTATGCTTTATGTTATTTTGTATAGGTTAGATATGAATATGATACAGTGGGCCTGATCTGAGGCCTTATAAACTCAAATCTAGCTCAATATCTCTCTCTAGAGGACATTTAATGTCAGTGCAGCTCTTCCAAGGTGCTGAATGTCTGCCTGCTGCTTACATATACAGCTAGCTGGAGACCTTTTAGAGACTGAACAATATGTATATCACACTATATGTCCAATTAATAAATTTAGCTACACTTATATGTGCCCACTTATGGCACATTCATTCAATTGTAATCAAAAGTACCCCACGTAAACACAGCAAATCCATGATAAGCAGCATTGCAAATTGATTATTCATGCCTTAAGGTCAGTGGGTGGTCTGCAAATGATTGTTTGGGTTTGTGAACTGCATGCAAGGGTTTGGTAGTTCTGCTGATTGGCTGGACTTGTCTGAACAGTCACGCAATCAGACCTCCATATATGGTTCATCAGAAAGAGCTTGAGCTTTACAGTAGCTACCTTATTGAAACTGGGGTCATGGAATTATGAAAGGCATCATCTGATTGGCGTGGGTCGTTTTTGCCTCTTTGTCCGTTTTAATGAAAACAATCATTCCTGCCGTTTACCATGCAGGAGCCCCGGGGATTTATAGGCTCGTAAAGGAGGGAATGGGGGTTTCCTTAGGCGTGATAATTCAAAACGCTCCAAAGAGCCAACGCATTATAATAATGATTTAGGGCTGACAAGAACATGGCTGACTCACCCGGTGTCCTTGCCGTGCATAGTTTGGTTTTAATCGGTTGGAGAACAAGCAGGATCAGTCTGACATCCCAACGATGACTTGAGGAAAGTAGGTGTTGATATATCGTTTAAATAATAAGCATAATAACTGAAGTATATTTTTTCCCAGCTAATGGAGCCTTATGTGCATCAATTAGCATGGTGCTGCTAGCTTAGCTACAAACAGTAAAAACAGCCTGAAGTCTGGGCGGGTTTTAAGTTTGTAAGACTAGCAAGCTTTCCCATTGGTCAGTCAACAACAATGGGACCTACAGTATTTCATTAGAAAAAAAGGGAACTCTTGGTCTGCAAGTTCTAGATATGTTCTAGCTATTGTGAACACGAGTCATAGTCTAAGCAGGTGTTGGTTAGCCGTTATTAATTTAATTTACACAGATATTTCCCACAGTTTGCTGAGAAATGTTTGGTGTCTAGAGGTTGTTGTCCAAAGCTATGTAGCTAATGTTGCTATGTAATGCAGCCCTATCAATTAGCATGGCACCGTGTGCTTAGAACAGAGTAAGCAGCCATCTTTAAGCCTCAATTTTGGACTGGGCTGTTAGCTTAGCAAACATTTTCACCGGCTAGGAGCTGGACTTAGGTGCTATTTATGCAAGATTAACTACCAGTATAATATTGAAATTGCAGTGCAAAAAAATGTAACTGAAAAAAATGTAACTGAAACCTGCTTAGACACAGTCTAAGCAGGTTTCAGTTAGCCCAATTATTAATTTACGCTGATTTTTCTTACAGTTAACTCAGAAATATTTGGCGTAATAGAGCCCTATGTGCATTGATTAGCATGGCACTGTGTGCTTAGCTACAAACAGTGAAAGCAGCCATCTTTAAGCCTCAGTTTTGGGCTGGGCTAAGGCTTGTTAGCTTAGCAAACCTTTTCACTGGTTAGGGCTGGTTGGGAGCTGGACTGAGTTGCTATATATGCAAGATATAAACCAGCAGAATTGTGAAGTGGCAGTGCAATCAACCACAATGGGACCACTTCAATTAGATTTAAAAAATCACTCTTGGTCTGGAAGTTCTAGATATGTTCTAGCTATTGTGAACACGAGTCATAGTCTAAGTAGGTTTCAGTTAGCCAAAACATTAATTTACACTGATATTTCCTACAGTTGGCTGAAAATTGTTCAGTGTAATAGAGTCCTATTTGCATTGATTAGCATGACGCTAATCGGTTAGCTAGCAAGCTTTCTCATTGGTTAGCACTTTAGAAGGCTGGACAGAATTTATATTTATCTACAAGATTAACTACCAGCATAGCTAGGACATGGCAGTGGAATCAACCACAATGGGACCAATTCCATTAGAAAAAAATGTCCCTCTAGATCTTCTGGAGGTTCTAGCTACGTTCTAGCTACGAGTCATAGTCTAAGCAGGTTTTGGTTAGCCAAACAATCAATTTGCACAGATGTTTGGTGTCTGGAGATCTTCTTTAGGCCTTAGGCTCAGGGTTGTTAGCCTAGCAAGCCTTTCAAAAGAAACACTCTAGGACGTTCTGGACATTCTAGATATGTTCTAGCTACTGTGAACAAAGTCTAGGTTCAGTCAATTTTTAAAAAAGGGACCCAAGCTTGAGATGTCCATGGTTAATCTAAAAAGGGCTAAGGATGTTAGTGTACATCAGCACTAGCTTAACACTAGCCTACGCTAGCAGAAAGGTGTGCTTCTGTTAATAGCCTGACCTCAGTTTCTCCAACAGCCATGGCTCACCAGCGGTAAAGCCAGTACCGCACACCAAATATCTCCTGACCAACTAAAACGAAAATGATGTCACGTTTTTTTCTGTTTTCCCCAAAAATGCTCATTCCAGCAACAGCCTAGGCATATGAAGTCTGACCGCACATGCCGGGATGAGAGTGAGCGTGAAGTCGGACAGGGTTTTGTCAGAGATGGATACGGTGGCACGGGGGTTACAAATTCAATCAGCGTTCAGACAGCAGCTCTGTCTGGACGCTGGTGTGAAAATACAGCTGGACCTCGTGGAGGGACAGCACATACTGCTGGCACCACAGAAAGGCAGGGCATTAGAAATTCAAACATGGTCAGAGAGACAGCGATGAAAGACAGACGATGGAGGGAAGAAATGAAGAAGGACAAGAAC
Organism: Prochilodus magdalenae; assembly: GCA_024036415.1. Classification (NCBI taxonomy): domain Eukaryota; kingdom Metazoa; phylum Chordata; class Actinopteri; order Characiformes; family Prochilodontidae; genus Prochilodus; species Prochilodus magdalenae. The sequence goes on along the minus strand of JAMWET010002777.1, from coordinate 65,203 downwards.
GCAGGAGGAAGAAGGGAGGAAACCGATGGAAGGTGCTGCCGAGATACAACAGGATGAGGTCAGGCGGGTGTTGTGAGGCCTGGCCTTGATGTGTATGTCTTCATGAACACCTACATGTTTATATCATATCTCGGAAAATATCCAGACGGTCCGTCTAATGACGGAATACAGGCACTCCAAGGTGCTGACCCAGGCGCTCCATTTGCAGCAATTAAGGAAGTACTTATCCTGGAAACTCTACTGTGTCAATTCCGGCTTTGGCAATTCCCTACTGTCTCTCTCCTCTTGTGGAAATGGACAGTTAGCAGGCTTTTGTCACCAAGCTCAGCAATACTGAGGGACCCCCAGAGGACGCTACTGTCTGTGCATTTGCTTCTGTGCATGCACAATCTCCTTTCACTGTTCTTCCACACCTCCTCCAACCATTACAAGACAGCTGCTTCTCTACACACTTAGGAATGGCTGGGAATGCCAACACTGTATATACACTGCAGATCATTTCATTCGAAACTACGACAGTACATCCGGAAAATCGATATGGCGCAATATACTTTCACAGTGCCATGTTTGGTGTTGGTGGTTGGTGTAGCTCAGTGGGTAACACCACTACCCACCTTGAAACCACCACCACATGTGGGAGACCGGGGTTCGAAACCCGGTCTGGGTGGCTATGCTGTTCTACGCCAATAAGAGTCATTGGGCAAGACTCCTAACACTACACTGGCCTACCTGTAGTATGATTACCCTTGTAAGTCGCTCTGGTTAAGAGCGTCAGCTAAATGCCATAAATGTAATATTTTAAAAACATTATTGTTTCATTATTCATATTTTAATATGAATTGAGCTCATCATTAAGCTGGGACCGGGAGTATGTCAATCAAAAACTGTTTGTATGGTGTAGAACTACCAATCACTTCATCATTCATTCTTAGGCCTGCCCCTGACTGTGACTGGTCCCACTCACTGTGTTATTCATTCTCACGAGTTCTCTGATTTCTATTGGTCCTGACCGCTACATGACTTCATTCGGTTTTATATGATGAATAAAAATACACAGCCATATACATACTTTACATCATCGAGGACTAAAACACAACACAGTCCATTGTAGTTCTCTTCACCTAAACAAATAGGGCAAATTACACACCATGGAAACAATCAGCCGAGGCGACCAAGACAAGAAGGTCCACTCAAAAACATAATCAAGTCTACATTTATGTAATTTAGCTGAGGCTCTCATCGAGAGCGACCTACATGGTTAATCATATTCCAGGTGTAGCATTATGAGTCTTGACCAAGGACTCTTATTGGTGTAGCACAGCGTAGTCACCCAGACCAGGATTCGAACCCCAGTCTCCCACATGTCGTGGTGGTTCCCTGGTGGGTAGTGGTGTTATCCACTAAGCTACGCCAACCACTCACCCCTGTTCGCTTGTGCATTCCTAGACACAGCTCGTCCTTCAGTCCCAATACCCTTTCTGATTGGCTGCCTTTGATGTCTATAGGACGTTCCAAAGCAAAACATTGCAAAACAAAGCAAAATCACTACATTGTCTGTTCTGAGACTGCCCCCTGGCTGTGATTGGCTCCAGTCACTACATTGTCTGTTCTGAGACCTCCCACTGGCTGTGATTGGCTCCAGTCACTACATTGTTTATTCTGAGACCTCCCACTGGCTGTGATTGGCTCCAGTCACTACATTGTTTATTCTGAGACCTCCCACTGGCTGTGATTGGCTCCAGTCACTACATTGTTTGTTCTGAGACCTCCCCCTGGCTGTGATTGGCTCCAGTCACTACATTGTTTGTTCTGAGACCTCCCCCTGGCTGTGATTGGCTCCAGTCACTACATTGTTTGTTCTGAGACCTCCCCCTGGCTGTGATTGGCTCCAATCACTACATTTTTGGTTCTGAGACCGCCCCCTGGCTGTAAATGGCTCTAATCACTACATTGTTTGTTCTGAGACCTCCCCCTGGCTGTGATTGGCTCCAGTCCCTACACTGTTTGTTCTGAGACCGCCCCCTGGCTGTGATGATTGGCTCCAGTCCCTACATTGTTTGTTCTGAGACCTCCCCCTGGCTGTGATTGGCTCCAGTCACTACATTGTTCTGAGACCGCCCCCTGGCTGTAAATGGCTCCAGTCACTACATTGTCTGTTCTGAGACCTCCTCCTGGCTGTGATTGGCTCCAGTCACTACATTGTTTGTTCTGAGACCTCCTCCTGGCTGTGATTGGCTCCAGTCCCTACATTGTTTGTTCTGAGAATGCTCCTGTCTATGAAGGTTCCATATCCCCTGTGTTATTTGTTCTGAGATCTTCCCCGGAATGTGATTGGCTCTCATCACCATGTTATTTGTTCTGACTCCTCCCCCCTGACTGCTACCGGTCCTAATCACCAAGTGTTCTGGTCTGAGAGCTCCCCCTGTTATCGGTTCCAATCCCTGTGTACTGTGACAGGTTCTAATCCCTGTGTTATTTATTCTGAGACCTCCTGCTGACTGTTACTGGTTCTAATCACCATATCGTTGGTTCTGAGCCTTGAAATGAGCTGAAAAAAGATTAAATGAAATGTGAGTGAGTTTTATGTTCTCATATTGCATCATGCCCTATCATAAAATTCCGCATATGACAAATATATAAACAATGCAGTGAGTCTTGTATCTTGTTAATATCACATCGTGAGACCTGTATCGATTCCAACATCTATATTCCATAATTTCATATCAAAAAGCACTGACAGCAGTGACATGAGTGCAGAGATGGAGGCATCACACAGAAAAGCACACTGGAACGAAAGTTAGATCAGTCCAAATGGATGCAGACAGTGACTATAAGAGGCTTCCTTCTCGCATGGCACCTGGATATTGATATTTCCTAACTACTGACAGACACAAACCATTTTCATATATTTCCATGCCATCAGTGGCCTTTGTTGGGAGCACCGGAATTACATTCAACATTTCAAACGCTAATCAGTTCGCTTGTTACTACTTGATTACAGAAATGCCTATCCTTAACATTTACACTCACGTGTCAGTGCAAGTCCACCACCTCAGCAGCTACAAAGGGCCTTAATAGACCTGCACTGAAGTTAAGTGGATGTTACCACGTCAAATGGTCATTGCACAGTCCTAATTCTCTCTGCTCATAAAACACAGGTACCTCACAGCGGCTCCAGTACTTCAGAGATGGCGAGACGTTAATGTAGCAATAAGAAAAAGCTTACGAGGGAATTGCGTTTGCACAAGCCTATACGAGCCGTCAGGAGGACACTCTAGTTCAGGGGAGAACGCTGCACCGAGAGAAGCTTGCGCAGTCAGGACCGTTTACTGGGGGGATGATGGGAACCAGACGGCCTCATCCAAAAGCCAGGAAGTTGTTCATGATTTCATGATCATCAATATTCCATATACATATAACATATGCATCATTTGAACGCAGAGACTGACACGTACATTATGTGGAAATTTCAAAATGAATGGACCAACAGAAATGGCCCAAAACCACTTGGGGATAAAAATCTCGTTGACTTCTATTTCAATTAAATGAGGTTTTTGGCCGCCCCATTAAAGTTGCCATTTTGGAGATACTTGTCTTTCTGTGGACAGCGACGCCAAACTCAGAACACACGTGAAGCTTCACTGAAGGTTCACTGGTAAGAAATAAAATGTCTCTATTTGTGTTGTAGACATAGTGACCCCATGGTCCCCAACACACCACTGTAAAAGCCTCTAGACTCTAGAATGAACCACTTCATAACAAATCACATCTACATGACTTTGTTTACATCTCAACCACTGAAATATGCAGCCATTTCTGTCTTTAGTATTCTTAGCTAACTAAAGATGCAGCACTGGTCTGCCCTCAGGGTGATGTTCTAGCAGCTGGGTTCACCCGGTTGGTCCTTCATAACCCAGAAACTGTAAACAGACCCAAATAACTTTAACCATAATGGTAACACTACACATTAAGTGTTGACTAACTCTCACTCACGCACTAACCTCCTTTATCCTTCTGGGTCACAGGGTGTGCTGGAGCCTATCCCAGCATTTAATGGGTGGAAGGTAATATGCACCCTGGACAGGCCACCAGAGGGCAGACAGACAGACATACACATTCGCTTACACTTCAGGGAGCAATTTAGTATCTCCGGTTTACCGGACTGCATGTCTTCGGACTGTGGGAGGAAACAGGGAAATCTTGCAAACTAGATACAGCAACTCCAAAGAAGTACTGTTAGAGCTTGTTGCCATTAAAGCATCAGCACCATTACGGTGAGGGGGTTTGCAGGATTAGAGAGCCAACATGGGACCAAATTATATGATGTCATTACTTTTATTTTAATACAGCACGTCATATATCAAGTCAAAACATTAAGGCAATAAGTTAATATTTCATCACTGTGATTAAAGGTCATGGGAGGTCAAATGTTGGTAGACCCGTATGACTGTACGCGTCCATACACCTGCAGATTCAGCTACTTCCTTCACACTATGGTCTTTGGGACGCTCAAACGCAGACACTTAGCCAAGCATTAACATCTGCTCCGGAGCCATCTTCACACATGGCTGGCATTCCCTGCACTGTACGACCTCTTCTCAATCTATGAATCCGGTTGCACACCCATCTGCAGGAACCTGAAATTACTACCATCTTAACTCAACCGGTAAGTAGCATAACTGGCTGAAAGTGTGCAACAGCCAGAAGATAATTAGAAGAACGACAAGTTATCAGTTCTATATTCTTGTGTTCATGGTTTACAACTGTGCTTTATTTTACCGAAGTGCAGGCGTCCAACATGGCTTGGGTTCGTCTGCCACCGGCCAAACCACATTTAAGAAGAAGTGCCCTCAAACACATGAAGAACAGCGCCACCAGACAACAGACAGGTCCATTCAAAAGTACCGCTCGCATGTCAAACAGTGAACAGTGAGAGAAGCTGAAGCACTCAGATGGACTGCAGGACCGGAACTCACTGTCACTGAGATGTTTAGCTGAAGGCAAAGCAGATTAAACGCATATCTCTGCATCTCATCACACAAACACTTTCGCTTCAAGACTGCACCACTGAACCAGATTCCACGCTTTGTAATTCTCCAAGAGAGTATTAAAATCCATAATCCGTATAATCCAATCTTTCATACACGGCATGTTAATCTTTTAATACAAATCAGGACCAAACCAACTGATTAACGTCGATCCTGAGCGCCCAACACGAAAACAACCACACAGCCAAGTCTACAGCTTCGTCATACTGTATGCACCCGATCACAGCGCGTTCCAGCAAAGCCAGGAAAACAGCTATAAGGACAAGGGGGGCGGGACTTACAGGGGTGCTGCCGTCCGACAGGGTGGTCATGCTGATTGATGTGCTCATCTTATCGGAGGAGGAGAGGGAGGGAGGGGAGGGGCTCCGCTTCTCCAGGATGTCCTGTCTCTGCAGGAAGTCCCGCCAGGCGCGCTGAATGCTGTCGGTCAGTTAACGATGAATGGTTAGAATTCCACACAGCGTGCCTTTCAGTTCCACACTACACCATAACTATAGAACCTCTATGGTAGGTGTTTCCAATAAAGTGGCCAGTTAGTGAAGGCCTAGAGTGCGTCACTCTTATTAAGTGGCCAGTGAGTGGAGGCACAAGGTAGGTGTTTCCAATAAAGTGGCCAGTGAGTAGAGGCACAATGTAGGTGTTTCCAATAAAGTGGCCAGTGAGAGGAGGCACAATGTAGGTGTTTCCAATAAAGTGGCCAGTGAGTGGAAGCACAAGGTAGGGGGTTCTAAATAAGTGGCCAGTGAGAGGAGGCACAATGTAGGTGTTTCTAATAAAGTGGCCAGTGAGAGGAGGCACAATGTATGTGTTTCCAATAAAGTGGCCAGTGAGTGGAGGCACAAGGTAGGTGTTTCCAATAAAGTGGCCAGTGAGTGGAAGCACAAGGTAGGTGTTTCCAATAAAGTGGCCAGTGAGTGGAGGCACAAGGTAGGTGTTTCCAATAAAGTGGCCAGTGAGTGGAAGCACAAGGTAGGTGTTTCCAATAAAGTGGCCAGTGAGTGGAAGCACAAGGTAGGTGTTTCCAATAAAGTGGCCAGTGAGTGGAAGCACAAGGTAGGTGTTTCCAATAAAGTGGCCAGTGAGTGGAAGCACAAGGGAGGTGTTTCCAATAAAGTGGCCAGTGAGTGGAAGCACAAGGTAGGTGTTTCCAGTAAAGTGGCTAGTGAGTGGAAGCACAAGGTAGGTGTTTCTAATAAAGTGGCCAGTGTTTAATCACAAAGCAGGTGTTTCTAATAAAGTGGCCAGTAAGCATGTACTTAATAAACAGAGATTAGTTTGGTGCTCCATCTGTTTCCCCTTACTCGTTTATTCTGTTTCATTCGTTTTCTCTCTCGTTATTGAAGATGTATGCATGTCCAGGCACTAATTAATGATATAGATGAGCCCCCAAACTCAGGCTCCCTGCTTAACACCACTCCCCCCACCCCCGAGTCTATCCCTCGCTCTCTCTGCATGGCCACAGCTCACGGTCCCATCTGGCTCGTGCGGCAGCTCGCTGTTTTTTACAGCTATTTGCCAAAGTGTAATTGATGTTCCAATTAAATCATTTCCAAAGGGCAAAATTATTGCTCCCCAGTGTCTCATATATACAGCAAAACACACAGTCACCACACACAGCTCCGCACACACACACACACACACATATAGCTACAGTACGTTCACACGACTGTATAAACATAATGCAAAAATGCATCAAGGTGACAGTTCAGCTGATCTGATTGTAGAATGTTATTAATTGTTATTTAATATAATAATAATTTATTAATAATTTATATTATAATATAATTTAATATAATATATAATTATATATCATTATAATAATTAAAATAATAATAAAATAATTTATTAATAATTATTTATTTCTTTGCCTTTCTTTCACAAAATAACATTCATAACATCAATTTTCTGTTATATTTTGAATACTCAAATATTTTACAAGAATAATACAGATGTGTTCCACTTTAATAACTACAATAAAAATCCATCTATATTGTTACACCTTATCATAATTATTATTTTATTTTATTGATAAATGATACTTATTTATCTTGTTTTAAATGAATATTGGAATTTATTGAAATTCTAAACGTAAATTTGACCAAGTAATGAAAAAACATAAATTGATTTTTGGTTGAAATCAAGAGGGGTTTACGCCCAATCTGGCCACCTCAATCAGATGGCTAAACATTATTTAACCCTCTCTTTAACAGCATGCTACAAAGCACCGGCTACATGTGTTTTCTGCCAGATGCTTTGGACAGCTAGCAACCTAGCATGCTATCATTTATACTTGGAAGTAAAGGCACCAGAGAGCATACACGCTAGCCAGTGCAGAAGTGCTGGAGCTACTGCTGGCAGGCTAGCATTCAGTAAACAAATACTTGCAGCTCCCTAAGCCTGGCTGTAGAATTTGGCCGAAGTGTTTGTCGTTCAAATGGCTTTATCATTTTTGGACTGTTTTATTTCTGAAATGATTTTGAATATGAGCAGAAAGTCGTTGCAGTTTTATTGTTATGTATGTTGGTTTGTAAACTGTGCACATGTGACCCGGCTGTGATTAGCAGTGAAATATATGCTACTCACATCAACACATTGGACTCCAGTGGTTTCATGTTGACAGCGATGTTGTTCTCCAGGTCTGTGGTCAGCTGATTACTGTGAGAAAGAACAGATCTTAGTACCCCACTTCCCCTTAGCCAAGTACCCCACTCCCCCATAGCCCCCACACCCCCTTAACTAAGTAATCCACTCCTCCTTACCCAAGTACCCCACTCCCGCTTAGCCCCCACACCCCCTTAACTAAGTAATCCACTCCTCCTTAGCCAAGTATCCCACTCCCTCCCTAGCCAAGTCCCCCACTCCACCTTAGTCAAATACCACAATCTCTCTTAGCCAAGTTCACCAGTGGTGTCCAGCCACACCCAGCCTTTTCATTCAGGTTTCATGTAATTCAATTATATATATATATACGTGTGTGTGTGGTATATACATATATATATATACATATTGATAGATAGATAGATAGATAGATAGATAGACAGAAATAGACAGACAGACAGACAGACAGATAGACAGAAATAGACAGACAGATAGATAGATAGATAGATACATAGATAAATAAATAGATAGATAGATAGATAGATAGATAGATAGATAGATAGATAGATAGATAGATAGAAATAGACAGACAGACAGACAGACAGACAGACAGATAGATAGATAGATAGATAGATAGATAGATAGATAGATAGATAGATAGATAGATAGATAGATAGATAGATAGACTTCTCATATTACTGATATTACTGTTATTAGTGATACTGGTGATCAGTGTCCATGTGTCGAGTGTCATCAGCAATTAAACAGCAGCTCCAGTCTGAGCCGTAGGGGAACGCAGTCCCCGTACAGAGACAGCAGGTGAGTTTCATTAAACACTCAAGGACACAGAAAATGAGTGTGTGCGCGCATGTGTGTGTGTGTGTGCGTGTGTGCGTGTGTGTGTGTGCGTGTGTATGTGAGTGTGTGTGTGTGTGTGCGTGTGTGTGTGTGTGTGTGTGTGTGTGCGTGTGAGACATCTGTCCGTCTGCATGTGTGTATTTGAGCTCACGTTTGCAGCTGATATCTTCCATCATTTACATACTTCATTCTCTGGAGCGTGGTGAGCTCCTCCTGTGAGAGAGAGAGAGAGAGAGAGAGAGAGAGAGAGAGAGAGAGAGAGAGAGAGAGAGAGAGAGAGAGAGATACAGTCAGTCTAGATGACATAGTTATAAATATGCGTTGACACAGTAGGATCAATGAGGTGCATGTTTTTGTGTCCATGTTTCTTTGTGTTCCTAATAAACAGTTCCATACATGCAGTACTGGGCACATATGTGTGGTGAAGGGCTGTGTGGTGAAGGGCTGTGTGGTGAACGGCTGTGTGGTGAACGGCTGTGTGGTGAAGGGCTGTGTGGTGAACGGCTGTGTGGTGAACGGCTGTGTGGTGAAGGGCTGTGTGGTGAAGGGCTGTGTGGTGAAGGGCTGTGTGGTGAAGGGCTGTGTGGTGAAGGGCTGTGTGGTGAAGGGCTGTGTGGTGAAGGGCTGTGTGGTGAAGGGCTGTGTGGGGAACGTAACTGTTCACGTTTGCCAGTAGGTGCTCTGCGTGTTACTGGAAGCTCCCACTAGAGAACACTGGCCATAGCGGGAATCCAGATTTACAGAATGTTCTTTCAACACTAACTTTTTAAAATACTTCATCATCAGAAGAATAACTGCACCCAATAGGAGGTGTGGGATTGCGGTGCTGTTGGGAAGGAAGATAAAGGTGACCAGGATCAGTAACTGATGATACATTTAGACTGATATGATCAATATTTACTGAGCTACACATACAGAAGTCTGTCTCTCAGTATGGCGTCGGTCTGAAATGTTTGCTATGTGGCATCTCAGCATGGAGCTGTAGAGGTTCCTAATGGTGTCCTGTGATAATCCATCCCATGCAGCTTGAATATCTTCACACAGTTCCTACAGATGGTGTGGTAGGGGTGGAGGTGGAGGGCACGAGGTCTTCTGAGTGTGTCTTCTGGATGTGGACACGTCACAACATACCATTCATCTTTGTGCTGACCACGGTGCCTCCACACACGGATTTGTTGGGCGTCTCCACCAAGACTAAAGCGGGACTCGTTACTGAAGATGACCCGCTGCAATTCTGAGTCACTCCATGACAGTCTGGCATGACAGCAATGCAGTCTTGAGGTGGTGTTAAGCACAGTTGTTGTAACGGTCTGTGTGCATGAAGTCCTGTGTGGTGCAGTCGTCTGCCAATGGTGCTGGCACTAACAGGATGACTCATGGAGGACCCCACGGCTCACTGGATGTTGCAATCCTGGCTGTTGGGTCAGTCAGGTACAGTGATAAGGCCCATCCTTGCTTAAGTCACATGTACAGCCTGGCATGAAACTCGAATCATTAGCACGTCTCACATGTCAAACCTACCCACCCATTCACACACCCTTAGCCAAGAACCCCACTCCCCCTTAGCCAAGAACCTCACCCACCCACTCCTTCTGGGTGCAGCGACTCTTTTGATGATGAGTGTATCTCCTCGTCTACCTACAAACACACACGTGAAAGTTTAGAATCTGCACTTTCCACAAACTTACCCAGCTCAAGGAGCTACTGGTGAGAAATCATTAAAGGGAAAAGGCGTTCCGAGGCATATAAGCCAAGGAGAACCCAGGAGGGCTACAGCAAAGCAGACCCTCTTTTCCTAAACAGCTGTGGGCTCCTTATAAGGGGATCGGTGGGCAGAGAGAAAAGTGCATGAGAGAAAACCCCCCGCAGCGCAGCTGCAGAGTATGCATGTGTGAAGGGGTCTCATGGGGAAGAAGGGGCTCTCGTGACGTTCTCGTTTGAAGTTCTCCCTCATCTTTCAGTTCTACAAGTTCACTACTAAACACATGAGTCAGCTCTTTAACCCACTTTCATGCGAGTGAGAGAGAGAGAGAGCGAGAAAGTGAGGAGAGCGGGAGGTCAAGGGGAGGTCAGCATGCCCTGCCAATACTGCACACTACCAGGCACAAGTTGAAAGGGGGAAATCCACCCAGTTTTTTTACATGACTAAATAATTCAGTAGTTAAGCCTATTAAAGGTTAATGAACTTAACACTCCACCACCCGCAGTCTGAACTGATCACCGGATTAGACAGTAAGTCTAATAAACCAGTGAGTAAGAAGAACGATCTGAGCGTGACAGAATCATGGTGCAGAGTTTATGGGGAAGCTGTATTAGACCTGTGCTGGGGCTGGCAACCCAAATGTTCAGAAGAGCCATTTTCAAATCAAATGTCCTTCTATAATCTAAAACACATAACCTATATATATATATATACACATATATACATACCTATACATACGAGTTCAGCAGCTTCTGTGTTCAAATGATGCATAAAAATCAATAAAAAAAACGGATATACATGCTTTTCTTTGGACAGTAATGATATATGACATAATATTTAACACTATATTATAATATAACTTTGGCAGGTATCCAGAAAATGTGTCTTCTGCATTATTCATTTTGCAGCAGTTCCTTATTTGAGCATTTCTATTTTTGCAGCCTTCCTTCAGGGAGAGCAGCAGGAGCCTCTCTTCCTCTCTTTGTTGTTTTGCTATCTGCTGGCTTGGCCAGATTGCTGCAAGCATTGCTATGTGACTAGCAGTCTGTATGCCGATCTTAAGGGTTAAAGGTCAGTGTATAGTACCAGCTATACATTCGTTCCAGCATTCAAGACAATTTATTGCAAAAACTGTTGAGGAGCCACAAGGGGGGGTGGGGGGGAGGGATGGTACATGAGCTGGATACACGTTGATGATCCCTGGACTAGAGGCCTAGCCTGCTTCAGACGTTGACTGTTGTGATGAGGTCAGACGTAAACGATTCCTTCTGATGAGTCCTCCATGCAGATCATGTTTATGAATATATGTGTATATATACAGTACATGTGTATCTACATCTACATATATAGATAGATTGATAGATAGAGTACCCCACTCCTCCTTAGCCAAGAACCCCACTCCCCCTTAGCCAGGTACCCCACTCCCCCTTAACTAAATAAACTCCCCCTCCTTAGCCAAGAACCCCACTCCCCCTTAGCCAGGTACCCCACTCCCCCTTAACTAAATAAACTCCCCCTCTTTAGCCAAGAACCCCACTCCCCCTTAGCCAAGTACCCCACTCCCCCTTAGCCCCCACTCCCCCTTAGCCAAGTACCCCACTCCCCCTTAGCCAAATACCCCACTCCCCCTTAGCCCCCACAGCCCCCTTAGCCAAGTACCCCACTCCCCCTTAACTAAGTAAACTCCCCCTCTTTAGCCAAGAACCCCACTCCCCCTTAGCCAAATACCCCACTCCCCCTTAGCCAAGTACCCCGCTCCCCCTTAGCCCCCACAGCCCCTTAGCCAAGTACCCCACTCCCCCTTAGCCCCCACTCCTCCTTAGCCAAGAACCCCACTCCCCCTTAGCCAAATACCCTACTCCCCCTTAGCCAAGTACCCTACTCCCCCTTAGCCCCCACAGCCCCTTAGCCAAGTACCCCACTCCCCCTTAGTCAAGAACCCCACAACCCCTTAGCCAAGTACCCCACTCCCCCTTAGCCCCCACTCCTCCTTAGCCAAGAACCCCACTCCCCCTTAGCCAAATACCCTACTCCCCCTTAGCCAAGTACCCTACTCCCCCTTAGCCCCCACAGCCCCTTAGCCAAGTACCCCACTCCCCCTTAGTCAAGAACCCCACAACCCCTTAGCCAAGTATCCCACTCCCCCTTAGCCCCCACTCCTCCTTAGCCAAGAACCCCACTCCCCCTTAGCCAAGAACCCCACTCCCCCTTAGCCAAGAACCCCACTCCCTCTTAGCCCCTACAGCCCCTTAGCCCCCACAGCCCCTTAGCCAAGTACCCCACTCCCCCTTAGCCAAGTACCCCACTCCCCCTTAGCCAAGAACCCCACTCCCCCTTAGCCAAATACACCACTCCCCCTTAGCCAAGTACCCCACTCCCCCTTAGCCAAGAACCCCACTTCCCCTTAGCCAAGTACCCCACTCCCCCTTAGCCAAGAACCCCACACCGCCTTAGCCAAGTACCTCACTCCCCCTTAGCCCCCACAGCCCCTTAGCCCCCACAGCCCCTTAACTAAGTAACCTACTCCTCCTTAGCCAAGAACCCCACTCCCCCCTTAACCGAGAACAACAATCCCCCTTAGCCAAGTTCAGAGTGCTGTCCAGCCTCATCCAGCCTTATAAATATATATATATATATATGTGTGTGTGTGTGTGTGTCTGTGTGGTATATATACTGTAGATAGATAGATAGATAGATAGATAGATAGATAGATAGATAGAGTAACATAACATGATATGACTCAGTGAGCTAATTATGAAAATTGAGTTGCACAAGTAATTGAATAACTCTGTATGACAGGCCATGCTCCTCCTTATCTTTTACCCCTCCCCCCTCTCCCTCGCTCCCTCTTCCAGGGAACAAGCGAGTGAGCCCCTCGCTCTCACTCTAACCCCCCTCAGGTTAATAATTCTCTTTAATAAGGCCAGGCTTCTTCCTCCGACATCATTTAGAAAACTAATTTAATTACATACAGAATTAAGCTAAAACATCTCTGCTGTTAATGCCATGGGGGCACAGAGCGTGTGGGAGGAAGCGTTGTGCGTGCATGTGCGTATGGAGAGTTATTCAAAGAAAGTGAGTGAAGAAAAAAACAGAAACTATGAAGCAGAGCTATTAAAAACGCTGAAAAGTTTCCCGAGTTCTATGACTATTTAACCACACACCACACCAAAATGTGTATGTAGATATAAACTCCTATTATGTGGAGGAAGCGCTATGAACGACTATTTGGTGAAGAAAATCAACTTTTCCGACCTTACCAATCAGGGCGGGCACAACCATGTCCACGGGAAGTGGTGTGGGTGTGGTTGTACGGTGAAGTGTTGGTATATTGGTACGGTGAAGTGCTGGTATGGTGGTACGGTGAAGTGTTGGTATGGTGGTATGGTGAAGTGTTGGAATGGTGGTACAGTGAAGTGCTGGTATGGTGAAGTGCTGATGTGGTATGGTGAAATGTTGGAATGGCGGTACAGTGAAATGTTGGTATGTGAAGTGTTAATATGATGATACTGTGAAGTTTTGGAATGGTGATATAGTGAAGTGCTGGTATGGTGGTATGGTGAAGTGTTGATATGGTGGTATGGTGAAGTGTTGGAATGGTGGTACAGTGAAGTGATGGTATGGTGGTATGGTGTAGTGTTGGAATGGTGGTATAAGTATGGATGGTGGTACATGGTGGAAGTGCTGGACGTATGGTGAAGTGTAGTGAAGTGCTGGTGATGGTGGTGCTATGGTGAAGTGCTGGGATATGGTGGGTACGGTGAAGTGCTTGATAATGGTGGTACAGTGTGAAGTGCTGGTATGGTGGTATGGTGAAGTGTGGTGGGGTATGTGGTATGGTGTAAGGTTTGGAAGTGGTGGTATGGTGAAGTGAGTGGTATTGTGGTGGGTGGTAGGTGATGCGATGGTATGGTGAAGTGTTGGAATGGTGGTACAGTGAAGTGATGGTATGGTGAAGTGTTGATATGATGGTACGGTGAAGTGTTGGAATGGTGGTATAGTGAAGTGCTGGTATGGTGGTATGGTGAAGTGTTGGAATGGTGGTACAGTGAAGTGCTGGTATGGTTAAGTGTTGATATGGTGGTATGGTGAAGTGTTGGAATGGTGGTACAGTGAAGTGATGGTATGGTGAAATGTTGATATGGTGGTATGGTGAAGTGCTGATATGGTGCTATAGTGAAGTGCTGGTATGGTTAAGTGTTGATATGGTGGTATGGTGAAGTGTTGGAATGGTGGTACAGTGAAGTGATGGTACAGTGAAATGCTGGTATGGTGGTATACTGAAGTGTTGATATGGTGGTATGGTGAAGCGCTGGTATGGTGGTACAGTGACGTGCTGGTATGGTGGTACAGTGAAGTGCTGGTATGGTGGTACAGTGAAGTGCTGGTATGGTGGTATAGGGTGAAGTGGTAAAGGTGTATATGAAGGTGGTATGGTGGTATAGTGAAGTGCTGGTATAGTGGTACAGTGAAGTGTTGGTATAGTGAAGTGCTGGTATAGTGAAGTGCTGGTATAGTGGTACAGTGAAGTGTTGGTATAGTGAAGTGCTGGTATGGTGGTAGAGTGAGGTGCTGGTATGGTGGTAGAGTGAGGTGCTGGTATGGTGGTAGAGTGAGGTGCTGGTATGGTGGTAGAGTGAGGTGCTGGTATGGTGGTAGAGTGAAGTGCTGGTATGGTGGTATGGTAAAGTGCTGGTATGGTGGTATAAAGAAGTGCTGGTATGGTGGTACGGTGAAGTGCTGGTATGGTGAAGTGTTGGTATGGTGGTATAGTGAAGTGCTGGTATGATGGTTTGGTGAAGTGCTGGTATGGTGGTATAGTGAAGTGCTGGTATGGTGGTTTGGTGAAGTGCTGGTATGGTGGTATAGTGAAGTGCTGGTATGGTGGTTTGGTGAAGTGCTGGTATAGTGAAGTGCTGGTATGGTGGTATAGTGAAGTGCTGGTATGGTGGTATAGTGAAGTGCTGGTATGGTGGTATAGTGAAGTGCTGGTATGGTGGTTTGGTGAAGTGCTGGTATGGTGGTATAGTGAAGTGCTGGTATGGTGGTATAGTGAAGTGCTGGTATGGTGGTATAGTGAAGTGCTGGTATGGTGGTATAGTGAAGTGCTGGTATGGTGGTATAGTGAAGTGCTGGTATGGTGGTTTGGTGAAGTGCTGGTATGCTGGTATGGTGGTATAGTGAAGTGCTCGTATGGTGGTATAGTGAAGTGCTGGTATGGTGGTATAGTGAAGTGCTGGTATGGTGGTATAGTGAAGTGCTGGTATGATGGTTTGGTGAAGTGCTGGTATGATGGTTTGGTGGTATAGTGAAGTGCTGGTATGGTGGCATGGTGAAGCATTGGTACAGTGAGGTGCTGGTATGGTGGTACGGTTAAGTGTTGATATGGTGGTATGGTGAAGTGTTGGAATGGTGGTACAGTGAAGTGCTGGTATGGTGGTATAGTGAAGTACTGGTATGGTGGTATGGTGAAGTCTTATGGTGTCCCCTCCAAAAATGATGATAACACTGACAGATCCTAACATTATATAATTCAGTATTTCACTAAAGCTACAGAGTGAAATATAGATTTTCATATGTTGTATCTACATACTGGGGGGCATTTTAAGAGTATCTGAATATTGGGGATGGAGGAGGCATAACCGCCCTGGCTTTGGTCCAGACATGGTTGGTGTTTAAAGGCTTGGCCGTTAGAATGCATCACTACATGACGGCGCAGGTCCGGCTTCTTCCTATGAAGCAAGGACTGATTATGTAGCCACAAGGCTGACCTGCTAGTGACGTCAGCACTGCTGAAAGAGTGAGTTCATATTACGGAAACATACTTAAGGGCACAATAACCCCTATATGACCTCCCCACCTGCCTATGGGGCACTCTCAGGGTGAGGGCAGATAATGTGCGTGTCTGTGTGTTAGTTATGGATCAGCAGAGATGACTTTCCATTCTGCCTGTTCTCTAAACTGCACACCACGGAGAACCAAAGTCACCTTCATCACCCCCCCCAAAAACCCTTACATACTGTTTCACACAGATGCTCTGTTACACTTGCAGACCACCCCCCACACCTCCCCCTTTACACACACACACACTCAACCTAAGCCTTCAGTGCGAAGCGCAGGTGGAATAGGAGGGAAAGAAAGAGAGAGAAAAAGAGAGAGGGAGAATTTGACAGCATGAAAAAGAGAAGTGGGTGAGAGAGGGAGCAGATAAGGTGAAAATGAACTGAGCAGAGA
The DNA here is from genome assembly GCA_024036415.1 of Prochilodus magdalenae. Taxonomy (NCBI): domain Eukaryota; kingdom Metazoa; phylum Chordata; class Actinopteri; order Characiformes; family Prochilodontidae; genus Prochilodus; species Prochilodus magdalenae. The sequence continues at coordinate 48,763 of JAMWET010002777.1, read as the reverse complement.
CGAGAGGTGGAAAAACACAAGGTGAGGTGTGAGAGGAGAAATAAAGGGGGGCGATGGAGAAATTATGTAGAGGGAGAACGAGGGGGGACAGGGAAAGGAGAAAGAGTGACTGAACCAGATCAGACTGCAGACAGAGAGAGGACACGCAGGTGGGAGAGCTGGTTCTCTCAGTGGAGCTAACAGCGCTGCTGTCACCACACGCACAGTCTATTAGCTCCTCTACCAGTCAGAGTCAGAGCGCCATAGAAGGTCATAACCACATACTCCATCAGCTCCTGAGCCCCCCGAGAGCCGCCTTGCCCAGGTTATTTAACCAACACTCACACAAGCAGGACGTTCACATACACACGCTGCAGCCTGGAGTGGGCAGTTAGTGGATTAAGCCTGCCTACCCTCTACAGGACTGCCTAGCTACTACAGACCTGCCTACCTACTACACGCCAGCCTACCTACTACACGCCAGCCTACCCACTACAGGTCAGCCTACCCACTACAGGCCTGCCTACCTGTAGTGGGTAGGCAGGCGTGTAGTGGGTAGGCAGGCCTGTAGTAGGTAGGCAGGGCTGTAGTGGGTAGGCAGGCCTGTAGTAGGTAGGCAGGTCTGTAGTGGGTAGGCGGGCCTGCCGCCCACTACACGCCTGCCTACCTACTACAGACCTGCCTACCCTCTACAGGACTGCCTACCTACTACAGGCCTGCCTACCCTCTACAGGACTGCCTACCTACCACAGGACTGGCTACCTACTACAGGCCTGCCTACCCTCTACAGGACTGCCTACCTACCACAGGCCTGCCTACCCACTACAGGCCTGCCTACCCACTACAGGCCTGCCTACCTACTACAGGCCTGCCTACCCACTACAGGCCTGCCTACCCACTACAGGCCTGCCTACCCACTACAGGCCTGCCTACCTACTACACGCCTGCCTACCCACTACACGCCTGCCTACCCACTAGAGGACTGCCTACCCACTACAGGCCTGCCTACCAACTACAGGACTGCTTACCCACTACAGGACTGCCTACCCACTACAGGCATACCCACTACAGCCCTGCCTACCTACTACATACCTGCCTACCCACTACAGAACTGCCTACCCACTACAGCCTTGCCTACCTACTACAAGCCTGCCTACCCACTACAGGACTGCTTACCCACTACAGGACTGCCTACCCACTACAGGACTGCCTACCCACTACAGGCCTACCCACTACAGGCCATCCTACCAACCACAAGCCTGCCTACCCACTACAGGACTGCCTACCCACTACAGGCCAAAAATGCTGCTTAATGGCATGTATTATTATTAGAATTTTTTATTTATGAATATTATGTTTCATATTTTTATTTATTTTATTATGTATTATTGTTTATTTGTGTTCTTTTTAATATTTTTATTTGTTTACTATTATTATTATTATTATTATTATTATTAGTAGTAGTAGTAGTAGTAGCAATAGTAGTATTAGTATTTATTTATGTATTTATTATTTTTATATTTAAGAGATTTTAACACATCCTCTACAGGGGCCTGTACATTTTTAGAATGCAATTTCTATTAATCTCATAAATTTAAACATGTTGGAAAAATAATGTCTATAATATCACATGGCACATTGACTGTTTCATTTCCTCTCATTTATGTTAAATGAAACAGTAAAAGTGCAGTTACTGCAGAAGTGTCTCTGTAGAGGACATGTTAACATTAGGGTGTGACCTGTGTGCCCTTTTAACCCGGGGTGTGCAAACTTTTGCATATGGCCAAATGAATGCAGGCCTACAGCCAGACTCCCTGCGTCTTCACAAGCTACTTACGCTGCTGATCCGAGAACAGCCCATGACCTCAGCGTGTTAGCTGTAAATGTACAGTGTAGCTATGACTGAGGGTCAGCTGGTGGGGAGATGCTACCCAGGCCGGTGCCAACTGGCCCTGCTGGAGAGAGACAGCTCCTGCCTGGTGTGGGCAAGCGGCTAAACACACTAAACGCACGGATACGCGCGCACACATACAGAGCTAACCCCGCTAACAAACCGCGTCCACTCTCCCACGCTGAGCCAAAAGAGCCACAGGCCCTCCGCCTGCAGCAGTAAACCAGGGCGCAGGTGCACACGGGTCTGTTCTCTACCCTACAGGTGTAGGGTTATAAATATCAGAAAAGACGGAGGTTCTGTAAAGAGCTCCAGAATGGATTTTCATGGTAGCACCAAAAACCTTTTTTTCCAGGTGAGGGGCCTGACAAAAACTACGGAGGTGAGGGGTGCTGGGACAGGAGACAGGAAGAGAAATAACCAAAACTGACAAAAGCACATGGAGGTGACAAGAAACAGAAAACCAGGAACAAGACAAGACAGGACACAGCACTCCTGAGACAGTATCATTTCGAAGTCCCGAGGTTTTGTTATGACAGCAGTGAGCTCTGTAAATCTGAAGATCCATTGGAAAGAGCCAGTTAGGAATGCAAATGGTCCTCCTGAATAAAACTACACTGCCGTGGCGGCGAGTCTTTGAAGGATCCATCAGTGCTGTTTTCTGTATCGAGCTCCAGGGTTCAGACTGTACCTCGTTTTCTGAATCCAATAAATACAAAATGGACAATAAATATATAACAGTGACTGAAAATCAATTATCCTGAGCCTGGACAGAAGTATTAGCTGGTCAGTGGACTCGCTATACGAGCTTACCCGGCTGGGCGTTTGGTTGAGGGCGAGTATGATACCCAGGCTAAGGGTACCTGAGCAGCTAATGCTTGGACTGTGTGTGAAAATGGCAATTAAAACAGGAAACAGAAGATTCAATATTTTATGTTTCGTCTTTTGAACTTTATTATTTTATTTCGGTTTGGGTAAGTATATGGCCATTCCAAATATGATGCCTGCAACATCTGGTTCCTGAATGCACACAGTCATTATTATTAATATTCTTAATATATCACCGCTATGGACAACATCACTGAGTCACTTTAAACAGCAGGAATAGATAGATAAATATACATATTTATATTATAGCTCTGCTCGCTGTTAGCCTATCCTTGTCTAATAAATGTACATATCAGAGAATTTCTACAGACCCCTCCTGTCTCTGTATATTCTGTATTTTGTGGATATTTGGTGTATTTTGTATTTATTTAATATATCTCTTTTATATCTCTTTATTTTCATATGTTTAGTACAGGGGTTGGACAGTGAAACTGAAACACCTGTCATTTTAGTGTGGGAGGTCTCATGGCTAAATTGGACCAGCCTGGTGGCCAATCTTCATTAATTGCACATTGCACCAGTAAGAGCAGAGTGTGAAGGTTCAGTTAGCAGGTAAGAGCACAGTTCTGCTCAAAATACTGCAATGCACACAACATTATGGGTGACATACCAGAGTTCAAAAGAGGACAAACTGTTGGTGCACGTCTTGCTGGCGCATCTGTGACCAAGACAGCAAGTCTTTGTGATGTATCAAGAGCCACGGTATCCAGGGTAATGTCAGCATACCACCAAGAAGGACGAACCTCCACCAGCATCACGTAGTGACCTGGCCACTATCCTGCAAGAAGAATAGCTTAACATCCCTCTGACCACTGTGCAGGACGCAGTATATGTCATTCCCAAGACGAACTGACGCTGTATTGGCCGCAAAAGGAGGCCCTACACCATACTAATAAATGATTGTGGTCTAAAACCAGGTGTTTCAGTTTCATTGTCCAACCCCTGTATATATATAATGTTGTCCTGCTGTAGAGTATCAGCCTGAGTCTCCCCACAAGCATTTCAATGACCTGACACGTTGTGCAAATGACAAATAAACCTGAAACTTGAAAACATGTTCCGAAAAAGTTGAGATGAGCGCGGGTTTATCAGTGCGTTACATCACCATTCATTTTAACAGCACCCAGTCGTCATTTAGGTCCCAAAGACACAAACTGTGCAAGCAACTCAGTCGTGTAACAGTACAGGACCTTGAGACAGGTCAGTCCAGCACCCAAACTCTCCACACGACCTTTGATTTTGTACTTTGGGCATAATACCAACAGTTCAGCACTGCAGAAGAGTCAGCCTGTCACCCAAAGCCTCTAACTATACAGCCATGCCATTGTAGCACATACAGAATCTTTGAGTCATTCTGTTGGTGCCAGCACCATTGGCAGACTCGGGCACGATTCAGGACTACATGCACACAGACTGTTACGACGACTGCGCCCAACAGCATGTCAATGTCGTCAAAGACTGCATTGGTGTCGTGCCAGACAGTCACAGGGTGACTCTGGTGTCACGCCCTTGTGTCACTCCACCTCCACCCCTACCACACCATCTGCAGGAACTGTGTGAGGATATTCAAGCTGCATGGGATGCATTATCACAGGACACCATTAGGAACCTCTACAGCTCCATACCGAGACGTCACATGGCAAACATGGCGGACTGACGCCATCCTGAGAGACACCACTTCTTTATTTTTATGTGTAGCTCAATCAATATTGATCATATCAGTCTAAACTGATCATCAGTTATTGATCCTGGTGACCTTTATCTTCCTTCCCAACAGCACCGCAACCCCACACCTCCTTCTGGGTGCAGCTAGTCTTTGATGCTGAGTGTATTTCTTGATAATGGCATGCCGGTTTTAGCGCAGTGTTGTCTGATGGGTTGACAGTCGCAGCCTGGCTGTGTCTTAGACATATAAAACTGAAGTATGATTATTTCTATGGTACATAAACACACGCAAATAACCTTTATTGAAGCCGTTTTCTGGAAAGACAGCTTTACTTTCACTTAAGTGTGGCATTCGGAGGCTTTTCCCACCACTGATATATCTTTAAGAGCATTGTTTAAAAGTGGTGATTTCAGCATTCCTGGTTTTATTAGCTGCGGAGAAACCGGCGCCGAAAACTTCCTGCAGCAGCCGCAGCAGCAGCCGCACACTCTATCTACCCCCCCAAATCTTTAAGAGCCTCGTAATGACTCTGTTCCTTTACAGAAACGTACTCGTCATAGACCACACACACTCACACACACTTTAGCCCTCAAATGAGCCCTGTCTGATTCGCTGGCCAGGAGCTGAGGCCAAAAAAGCCCGGGAAATAAAAAAGGGGGAGGTTTGCATAATTTAACAGCAGCGAGGACAGAAAATCTATAGTCATTTTGGGTTTTGCAGTGCCCAGCAGACCCTATTGATTAGAACGGTGGAGGTGAATTTATGTAGTGTGGAATGAGAGTGGTGGGGGGATCTGGGAAGGGGTGGGGGGGTGTTCGGAGGCTGTAAGAGTGGGGGGCCTGGTGAGACCTTGAACTCACAGAGTTGTAAAAAACCAACAGAGAGAAATAGAGCCACTGACAGAACCAGCAGCCTATTAGTGTTTCATATTACAGGGAGAGAGAGGGAGAGAGAGAGAGAGAGAGAGGGAGAGAGAGAGAGAGAGAGGGAGAGAGAGAGAGGGGAGAGAGAGAGAGAGAGAGAGAGAGAGAAAGAGAGAGGGAGGGAGAGGGAGAGGGGGGCAGAGAGAGGGAGAGGAAGGGAGAGGAAGGGAAAGAAAGAGAGAGAGAGGAGAGAGAGAGGGAGAGGAAGGGAGAGCGAGAGAGAGGGAGGGAAAGAGAGGGAAAGAGGAGAGAGACAGAGGAGAGAGAGAGAGAAGAGAGGAGAAAGAGAGACACGAGAGAGTGAGAGATAGAGAAAGAGAGAGGGAGAGAGAGAAAGATAGAGAAAGAGGAGCAATAGATTGAGAAAGAGGAGAGAGAGAGAGAGAAAAGAGAGAGGAGAAAGAGAGAGGAGAAAGAGAGACATGAGAGAGTGAGAGATAGAGAAAGAGAGAGAGGAGAGAGAAAAAAAGAACAGAGAAGAGAAAGAGAGACAGGAGACAGTGAGAGAACAGAGAAAAGGGAAAGAAAAGAAAAGAGATTAGACAGACAGAAAGGAAGAGGGAAAGAGATAAAGAGAGGAAAAAACTAAGGGTGTGTGTAAAAGAGTAAAAGTGAGAAAGAGAAGAGAGCAGAGGAAGAGCAGAGATAAAGAGAGATAGAGAGATCGGAGAGATTGAGGAAACAAAAAGAGACAACAGAGAGAAGAGAGAGTGAACGAGAGAAGGAAAGAACAGAGGGCAGACAGCAAAGAGAGAGAGAGAGAGAAAGAGAGAGAGAGGAGAAAACAAACAGGCAGAAGGACAGGTGTGTGAGAGAGAAAGAGAGAGATCGGAGAGGGCAGAAAAAAGCTAGGCAACAGAAAGATGGAAAGAGAGAGAGAGAGAGAGAGAGAGAACTGAGAAACGGAAGGGAGAAA
>JAMWET010002777.1:20000-35000 GCA_024036415.1 Prochilodus magdalenae | reverse complement strand
GGGTGGGAGGGATATGGAGGGGTTTGGAAGTTAGGGTGGGGAGGGGGGGACGGGGGAGGGTGAGCAAGGTGGTAAGTGGGGGGGGGAGGGGGAGGATGGGGGGGGGGAAGGGTCGGGGGGCGGGGGTGGGGAGGGGGGGGGAAGGGGGAGGGGATGGGGGGGGGGTGGGGAGGGGGGGGGGGTGGGAGCGGTGGGGGGGGGGGACAGCGGGGAGGGGAGGGGGAGGTGGGGGGGGGGGGGTGGGGGGGGGGGGGGGGTTGGGGGGGGAGGGAGGGCGGGTAGGGGGGGGGGGGGGGGGGAGGGGGGTGGGGTGGGGGGAGGGCGCGGGGGGGCGGGGGAGGGGTGGGGGTGGGGGGGGGGGGGGGGGGGGAGGGGGGGGGGGGGGGGGAGGGGGGCGGGGGAGGGGGGGGGGGGGGTGGGGGGGGGGGGGAGGGGGGGGGAAAGGAGGGGCGGGGGGTGGGGGCTTGGGGGGGGGGGGGACGCGGGGAGGGGGGGGAGGGGGGGGGGGGGCGGATGGGGAGTGGAGGGGGGGAGTGCGGGGGGGGCCGTGGGCGGAGAGAGAGAGAGAGAGAGAGAGAGAGAGAGAGAGAGAGAGAGAGAGAGAGAGAGAGAGATAGGGAAGAGGCACAAAAATAGGGAAGATGAAGAATGGAGAGAGAGAAAGACAGAGGGAGAGAGAGAGGGAGAGGGATAGAGAAACAAGCGTCCCCAAATGACCCTGATAACAGAGGTGCACCAAAGAGACAGAGAGAGAAAGAGAGAGATAGAGAGAGAGGGAGGGGCACAAAAAGGGAAGGTGAAGGAGGAGAGAGAAAGAGAGGGAGCAGAGAGGGAGAGAGAGAGAAAAGAGAGGCAAGTGGGAGAGGAAGATAAAAATGGAATGCAGAACGGAAAAAGAAAAAAGAGCGAAAGAGAGAAAGTGAGGGAGATACAAGAAGGGAGAGAGAATAGAATAAGAGAGAGAGAGAGTGGGCTAGAGAAACATGCGTCCCCGAATAACCCTGATAACAAAAGTGCACCAAATACACAGAGAGAGAGAGAGAGAGAGAGAGAGAGAGAGAGAGAGAGAGAGAGAGAGAGAGAGAGAGAGAGAGAGAGAGAGAGAGAGAGAGAGAGAGAGAGAGAGGCAGAGACAGAGACAGACACAGAGACAGGGAGAAACATGCATCCCTGAATAACCCTGATAACAGACCTGCACCAGAGAGAGAGAGAGAGAGAGAGAGAGAGAGACTTTAAAACCCCTTTATTAAATCACCATAGGAGTATATAACCACCTGCTAAGCCTCAGAAACGAGGACGTAACTCTTAAAACAAAGCAAAAAAAATAAATAAATAAAGGTAAATAAATAAATGAATCAGAAACCAGCAGTAACACACACAGAGTTAACAGACACACACAGTTGGAAAATGTAACATGCCCGTATCATCGACAGATGCAACACCACACCATCAACACATCCACTTCTGTTCAAATCCAGCACAGCATTGGTGGACACCTAATGGTAGAACACCAAACTCCACCCTTAGACCGGATGATTCTACTCACCGTCCCGAAAAAGCCTCACAGTGTCCGTGTCCTGGCCCTCAGAACCCAGTCTGAAGGACTTCCAAATGGCTAACTTTGCCTGCCACCACCAGAAAATTAGCCAAAATACATTTAGGGCAACTGTGGGCCTTGGAATAGCCTGCCAAAACCCGAAAAATAAACAGAGTGGCAGGGTAAACAGAAAAACACAGTCCAGTATATGAGCCCTCCCGGCCCAGGAGCTCAAACAGCGGGAACCACACCAGCCGGGAGCATTCGGAAAAAGTGTGGAAACAACAGATTATCTGGCTTTCATTACAAGAAATATTGCAGTGTGGAGGAACAGAGGGGTTTTTAAAAATCTGGACACAAAGGTCATTGGTGGGGAACAAATACAGTGCAGAATCCTCCACTGGAGGTCCCCCGAACGCTTGGGGTAGGGGGGCTTTTATAAAGGGATGCCATCCAATGAAGGCCCTCATCACACCTCCGGGACAGAAGAGAGACGGGCTCTCCACTTAGAGTCACAGCGTCCCCTGAGCTCCCGGAAATGCATGGCCCCCACACAGCTCCGATACATGCGCAGTGTTTTAACCAGCTGTTGGCGGAACGCCAGCCTCTGTAAGCTTTCCATTGGAGAGAAGCTGGCCCGCGCACGGCCTCTCACCCTCAGGGACACATGGGGAACACATCACAACTCTGGGAAGGGGACGTGGGGGATCAGACCACCAGCCCAGCACATGGTCCACAAAAGCCTTGAGGCTCGGAGTCAGAGAGGCTTTTGACAAGACAGCCGATCAGTCTGGTAATTGATCTCTCCGATCTAACCCCACGTCCGCTGTGCCAGAAGTTCAGCTGTTCGCGCACCTCCCAGCCCCTAGATCAATCAAAATGTCCTGACACAGGTGACTCCAGCCTTAGAAAAGGCTGTGCCCTACCGTGCCAGGGACTGGTGGACCTGGTGAAGAAGATAGGGATTTTGAAAAACAGGGGCTCATCCAACCCATAATGACCATCGTCATCCCTCGTTCCACGTTGAACATTCCCCAAGCCTGTAACACAGAGGCATAGAAACCCAGACCCTGCTAGCTGCTTAGTCACGTGGTGAGGGATCAGGAAAAGTTGTTTATCAAAATCCATCCTGCTGAACCTCCGCAGCAATGCCAGGCCTAGGCCAATCCATGGGGTGCTTTCCTCACTGAACAGCAGTTTTTGAGCAGCCTGCAACCGCATAGCCCTTATTCTCGCCGCCACCCTGATCAGCCCCTGGCCTCCCTCAAGCCAATGGCAGCGTAAGTACAGCACTCCATAGGTGGAAAGCCACAGTGGTGCCCATCCCAGAAGAAGTTGACAAAGGCCTTCTGGACAGGAGTTATCAAATCCATAGGTGGATCTAGTACAGTCACTCGATGCCACAGCATGGAGGCTGCCAGGTTGTTTACCACCAGTGCTCTACCACGGTAAGATAACTGGGGTAGGATCCACCTCCACCTCTGGAGCCTGCCCAGAATCTTTTCCCGCAGTCCATCCCAGTTCTTACGCATATATTCTGTCCGATCCAAAATGGACACCCAGAACCTTAAAAACCCCTCCACGTTCCAGGAGCACTGCTGGGGGAGCCTAGGTGGACACTGCCCACGCCATTGTCCCAGTAGCAGCGTGTGTGCGCTCTTACACCAGTTGACCCGTGCTGATGTAGCAGCCTGGAACCTTTCAAGGCACTCAGTCCACCATTCTCCCACGTCACTAACACTTCTAATGATAATAGTCACATCATCAGCATACGCGGTCCAGTTTTTACTTGTACCTCCCTTCCAAGTGACGGGGTCTCTGGACTGACAGCCCACACTGAGGCGCTCCCGGAACGCCACAAGGAGTGGCTCGAATGGCCAAATTGTACAAAAGCCCTGAGAGACCACAGCCCTGGCGAATTCCTCTGCTGACAGGGAAGGGCCGTGTAAGAACTACCGTTAATTTTTACAGTAGACTATGAAAAAGATCCGTGTACAGCAGTTTGATGTATGAGGTAAAAACCCGACCAAATCCAAACGCCTCTAGGGGTCCTAAAAAGAAATGCGTGGTCCACTCTATCAAAGGCCTTTTCCTGGTCCAATGAAATGAGCCCCATGTTAAGATTTAGTTCTTTAACATAGGACAGCAAGTCCCTAATTAAGAACAGATTGTCGAAAATCGATCGTTCTGGAATACAATAGGACTGGTCATTATGAATGACCGTAGCCAAACACTTTTTCAGACGGTTGGTCAGGGCTTTTGACAGGATTTTATAATCCACTCCCAGTAGGGACACCGGGCCGCCCAGTTCTTTAATGCCCCAAAGATCACCTTTCACTTGGGCAACAGGGTCACCACAGCTCGTCTTCTGCAGCTCTTCTGCAGCTGAGTCGGGAGGAGGCCAGAGTCTATGCATTCCAGGAAGACAGAATGCAGATCCTCACCAATCAGGTGCCAGAAGGCTTTGTAAAAACTCTGCAGGCAGACCGTCCAGACCCGGGGACCTGCCCTTCAGACTGCGCCTGCACAGAATCAGTAAGTTCAGCAAATGACAGGCGTTGCTCTAAATCACCCTTGTGCTGCTCTGGTAGTTGAAGTAAATCCGTTAATAAGTTTGCTGCTGCTTGATCACACAACTCCGCACCATACACTTTCTCATAATAAGAGAGTGCAGAGGATCTGATTTCCTGTTCGCCCGACGTCACTCTTCCATCCGGCAGTTTTAAGCAGCTCAAGGCTTTCCTCTCTCTGGACTGCTTCTCCAGGCCAAAGAAGGCGGTTGGGGCGCCCATATCGTTTAACTGCACATAGCGAGCCCGCACCAGTGCACCACGGCCCCTCTCCTCCATCAGGTTCCTCAACAATACAACAATACCCTCTCCAGATCCTCAGCAGCTCCACCGCCAACTGTTCCCAGACGTGACTTTGAAAATCTCCTGCTCCAGAGAGTCCACTCTGCTCTTCAGTGAACTTGTGCTACGTGCAGTATATTGCTGGCAGAAAACTTTTATTTTAACTTACCCAATATCCCACCATTGACTTAGGGACTTAAACTCAGACTGTTCTCGTCTCTCCACAAAACAACTCTTCCAAAAAAAGAGGTGAAGGAGTGCACGAACAGGTGGGTCCTGAGCTAATCTACTATTTGAAGTGCCAGTATGAACGGTGATGCGTGACTGGTGTACACAGGAGACAGCAACAGAAATGTAATGATGATCAGACAGCGGGAGGGAAAAAAATACAGGTCTGGGAAAATCTGCCTCTGTTACACCTTTGAACATCGAACCTATTTAGCCGAGCTCCAGAAATGACATTAGACTGCCCCCTCATCCATGTGTACTGCCTAATGGTAGGAAAAGCTTCTCTCCATACATCGACCAAAAAATGAAATCCAACAACAGATCTGAGTTTTTAGAGTGTGGATGTGGCTTTTCATGATTCCTATCTAGCTGGTGAGAGTACAATTAAAACAAACCCGCCAAAACAATAATCCTCCCCTGAGGACAGTCCTTTAGTGCCTCATGCAACTAAAAAAACCCCAAAAAACAATATGATAGAGTTTGGGGCATAAATATTAAAAAAGGAATGACATAGCCCATGAAGATCAACATCCACACTTAGCATTCTCCCTGGCAGAAGCTCAACAGCATTAACTTGCTGTCCCTGAAACTTAGCAGACAGCAGCACGGCCACACCAGCACTTACACTGGACCCATGACTCAGAACGGCCTGGCCTTTCCATTCATGTACCCACTGTATGTGGTTCCTATCATCAGTATGTGTTTCCTGCAGAAGGACCACACTAGCATTCTTCAGGGCTACATATTCAAACAGAGTGGATCTCTTAACAGCATCACGACACCCATTAATGTTCAAAGAGCTGAACCTCAAAAACGCCATGGTGCTAATGAACCCAACACAAACCGTGTACAATTCCCATAACCCACACTGGCCGACCATGGTTAGAACTATTTAGAGTAACGGTGGTGTAACCTGGCCCTAACAGCGCTCATAACTTTCTTTAGTCTGTACCGTTTAGGTTTATCCAGCTCATCAAACGATGCCTTCCTCATAGCAGCAGCACAAGATGACAGTAAAAGTTTTAGATCAGGGAAGAACAGAGAAAGAGAGACAGAGAAAGACAGAGAGAGGAGGCACAAGAAAAAGAAGATTAAGGAAGTAAGAAAAAAGAGAGAGAAGACAAGGAGAGAGGGAGAGAAGAGAGGCAAGTGGGAGAGGAAGTTAAAAATGGGAGCCTGAATAGACAAAAAAGAGCGAGAGAGAGAGAAAAAGACAGAGGGGAAGGGGTTGAGAGAGAAGAAACAGAGAGGGGGCAAGAGGTAGCATGAGAAAGAGAAGATGAAGGTGGAGAGAACAAGAGAAGCAAAGTGGGAGATGAGAAAGAGAAGGGACAGTGAGGGAGAGAGAGTGAGAAAGAAAAAGAGAACGGGGAAAGAGGGAGCATGAGAAAGAAGTGAAGGAGGAGAGAGAGTAAGTGAGGGAGAGTGTGAGAGAGGTATAAAGCCCTGCAGCTTCTGGTGGTCTCCACTGATCTGAATTTGTAAGCTGGCTTTCTGAGGTCGCTTTAACGGACCCCGGGAGCGCAGCAGAGTGAGCAGCACTCTCGCAGTGCCGCACTCAGGCGTGCAGTGTGGCGGGTTTGAAAGCCGTTCGGCCCAGCGGGACCGGAGAGTAGCGATGATAAACACTCAGGCGAGTGCGGGGTCACGCCGGCACCTGGCACAGACAGGCACAGAGGCCTGGCACCGCGCCAGCCACACCACCGCACTCAGACTTTCTCGCCCTGCAGCACACAGCTGCTCCTATCAGCCTGGCACCGACACAAAAAACAAACAAACAAAAAAACACACGTCTATGACAAGAAACGTCCTGACTTTGGAGCCAAGCTACGGCACAAACAAAACATTCCTGACTTTGGAGAGTTTTCGGAAAACTGTGAGGTACCCAAAACATAAACAGCGGCGGGGAAAAGTAGGTGACTCCCTTCGGAATAATCTGGACTTCTGTCACGGGCTAATAGAGCAGACTGGGAACAGTACATGAATCCCTTGAACTGAGTAACCTCCAGATCCCTCTTTAGCAGCTCGCCTCCAGCAGGTTCCTGTAGTTGCTAATTTAGAGATTTAATAGAGATTTTCTAAATATTAAGAAGGAATTCTGGACCTCCAGATGTGTTCCAGCTCACCAGTATTTCCAGGCTGCTTCAGGTCAAAGTACACCATCTACTCCGACTTGATCGTCCCATACCACAAAATCAATTTCCATTCCAGCCACTCATTGTCTTGTTGCATCATCAACTGCCTCTTCACTTTGAGGCCATGGACTGCTAGGATGGCCACCCGTCCCGTAAAATACAGAATCGTCCTTTATTTGGTTATTAAATGTTGCGTCCCATATTAAACTGTAATAAAATAAACTGTAATAAAATACTGTCCATTAATTTGTTCTGTATTTTCATAAATGTCCGTAAATTTTTTCTGTATTTCTGTAAATGTCCATAAATTTGTTCCGTATTTCTGTAAATGTCCGTAAATTTGTTCCGTATTTACGTAAATGTCCGTAAATTTGTTCCGTATTTCCGTAAATGTCTGTAAATTTGTTCCGTATTTCTGTAAATGTCCGTAAATTTGTTCCGTATTTCTGTAAATGTCCGTAAATTTGTTCCGTATTTCCGTAAATGTCTGTAAATTTGTTCCGTATTTCTGTAAATGTCCGTAAATTTGTTCCGTATTTCTGTAAATGTCCGTAAATTTGTTCCGTATTTCCGTAAATGTCTGTAAATTTGTTCCGTATTTCCGTAAATGTCTGTAAATTTGTTCCGTATTTCCGTAAATGTCCGTAAATTTGTTGTATTTCAGTTCCTACAAAAAAAATAAATAAATAAAAATATGCAGGCACAGCTACAAAGTTCAGTCTTAGAAGTCGATTAAGGATTCTCTGCTTTTTTTTTATACCAAACACATACAGTGGTGTTGAGGTCTGTGCTCCTTGAACAGCTACACATCCTTTGAGACCCACAGTGTTGGGTTGTCTGGAACGATGCCAACCCACCTGTGGCTGCTTTCAGACTCGCGTTGACATGTAAGGCATTTCGCTGACTCTCTTATTCAGAGTGACTTACAAGGTCATTCATATTACAGGTAGGCCAGGTAGTGTTAGGAGTCGTGCCCAAGGGCTCGCATAGGTGTAAGACAGCATAGTCACCCAGACCAGGAACCGGACCCCAGTCTCCGACATGGAGAGGAGCAGCTCACCGGCAGGTGGTGGTTGTCCACTGTGCGACACCAACCACTACGATACGAGTGGAGCTTGATCTTCTCCTCTCGATTTTAAAGATGAAAGTGCTGTCTATCTGATGGGGACAGTGTTGGTGATCTACCAGGTCTTCCGGGTGGTTATTAGGACTCCCGTTGTCTCTGTGGCTTTTAATCAGTTCATTTAAACTCTAACCTGCTCAGAAACATCTTCTGAACACTTGATAACTTGAAGTAAACAAATACATGGTGAGCCCCTAGCACAGGACAACATGTAAGCGTATGTGTGCACACTGTCCACCACGGTGAGCTGTGATGATGTGTTCAGTGTGCTCTGTGTCTGTTTCCCAGGCGACAGTAAGAGCATCTGTATGGTGTCATGCTGAAAACGTTGCTGTGGTGTTGATAAGCAGTGTGTGGCGCATCCATGTCTGTGTGTGTGTGCTTCAGTACACATGGACATGCACACATGCCTTCCCGGCCGTTCTACTGCTCTGCAGAGGCTGCTCAGAGCAGCAGCTCAGAGAGACGCAGTACTAACACAGGAGCCATACAGTAATGATTACAGTCCGATCCTCCACTGAGGTAGGAGCCGCAGCACCCAACGCTGTAATGAACTTCACCACATTTACAGCACAGACTTCACTAGTGTTAATAACATCAACTTTTCTAATCCAAAAACAAACACAACCTAAATTAGCCTCCAATTACTTACATATTTATAATAACTTGCTATAGCTACAAGCTATACTAGATATATACAGTATATCGTTGCTGTCCAAAGATAAACAAGCATGCTAAAAAAATGGCAACTTTACAGGGGAGGCCAAAAACCTCATTTAACTTTAATGTAAGTCAATGGAACCAAACGTCTTTCTTTCCAAACAGATTTGGGCCATTTCTGTTGGTCCATTCATCATAAGATTTTCATCCAGTGTAAACAGCAGCTGATGTGTTTGAATGATGCATAAAAGTAAAAATGGACAAAAGTTGAGATACCCGTTTTTCATTGGACAGTGACGATATATACATATATACAGAATATATATATATATATATGGACTGGACAAGTTTCTGAATGTAGGCCACATCAATGTCCAGCCACTCTGGCATCAAAGAACTGGTCAGTTGGGGCAGATTTGGTGGATGTCTTCCCTCGCACGTGTCTGAGGAGAATTCCCTGTAGACTGGGATTTTATCCACTGCTGGTAGACCCGTATGACCGTACACTTCATACACCTGCAGATTCAGCTACTTCCTTCACACTATGGTCTTTGGCCACGCCCAAACACAGTCCCTCCTTTTAGCCAATCATTACATCTGCTCTGGAGCCATTTACCACACATGGAGTGAGACATTACCTGCACTGTAGCACCTCTTCTCAATCTATGGATCCCGTCACTCACACCCCACAGGTATTTTTAGCCCCGTCATCTTTATGCAGCGCCACCTACAGTAAAGTATGTGCAGTAAAGTTGTAAGACTGTAGGGGTATGAGTTACTGTAGTAAGTGTAACGACACCAGTAAGGATGTAACAATTGACTTTTCAAAGCAATGACATTGTAGAGTAATTAGTAAATCAGTTTACTGGCAGTGATGTTGCCAATGCTCTGAGCTATGAGTTAAATCTGGCCGTACAATCAGCCCTCCTGTGCTAGCATCTTTCCACCGGCTCCGGATTTTACTGTTAGGTATTTATTAGTTAAGAAGAAACGCTGTGGCCATGCTGCTTAGTAAAATTCAAACTCTACTGTAAAGCCTTGAGTGTTCAATAATGCTGAAGAAGCCTAATGAAAATGCTCATTAACACCCAAACAAACAGCCTTTAAAAGCCCCCACCCCAATCACTTTATAGCATCCTTAAATACAGGCTGTCAGTTTTATGCCTCCCGTGTAGTAAAGCTGTTTAAAATTCCACCGCTATGACTCGAGGAGCTTTCAACGTCTCTGAATCCCAGAAGGTCACCCTTAAAAACTCTTATCCTACACATCTGCAGTGTTTTATTTTCACCTGAGGCCAAAAATAGTCATTTATTTTACATGATCATAAAAATTCCTTCGCCTCTTAAACAAACTGCTTTGGTTACTGTGGCTTTGATAGTGATATAAACCCATTCAATTCTATAAAAGAGGCCTGTTCTGATTGGCTGTCCTGCCCTGTGCCTCATTCAGAAAGCGGTCTAGGTTGAAACAGTGCCTACAGCTTTATCAGGAATAGACAAATCTGCTGTAGGCTGAATTGGTGAATATGCTGTATATGCAGTACCAGTGAAAAGCTAAGCCATGGCTACTCACGGGAGGTTTTCCTCGTGCTTTATGTTACAGGTACCGGAAAACAGGAGAGGAATGAGGAAACACAGCAACACGGTTGAACGTTCTCTGCAGCTATGAGAGAAGCTCAGAACTGCATCTAAACTAACTCTCCAGCCCACACTGCCCCCTGCTGTTACCCCATGGGTATAGCAAGCAAATTCTTCAAACTTAAACATGCTCTACAGCGTTTCGCTGGTCAGACACCATGTCAATCATGAAAGCATGGTCATTTTCTCCCCAGATAAAACTCAACATTAACCACCTATTTGTTTCACAAGTACAATATTTACAATTGAAATTAAATAGACAAATTGGCCATTTTCCTCCACAGAAATGTGACCACACTTTTGTGGGCATCACATTTACTTTGGAATAAAATTGAAGACCTCAAACTATGGAATAGCATGCATGGAATTACTTAGTCCACCTTAAAAAGCCTCCTAAATGGAACTTTATAGGATGATAAAACACTCGTAATGGAGGCTGATATAAGAAGATTATTGTCTGAGCAAGTGTGGACCAATTCTACAGGTCTGTCCATTTACGGCATTTAGCTGACGCTCTTATCCAGAGCAACTTACAACGTTTATCATATTACTGTTAAGAGTCTTACCCAAGGACTCTTATTGGTGTAGCCCAGCATAGTCACCTAGACTGGGATTTGAACCCCAGTCTCCCACATGTAGAGATGGCCCTCTGGGTAGTGGTGTTACCCGCTGAGCTACACTGTCCATCCATCTATGAATATTAACAAAATTGAAAGGGGAGCTGGAGTGAAGCAAGTTGAGCAGATAGCTGCACCCAGAAGGAATCAACCGACAGGAATCAAACTTGGTGGGTGGGTTTGACATTGTGAGACACACCAATGATTCAAGTTTCACGCTCCGCTGTGCATGTGACATAAGCAAGGATGGGCTTTACTATTGTACCTAACTGACCCAACACCCACAACTGCAGACATTCAGTTAGTAGTGATGTCCTCCATGAGTCATCCTCTTCGTGCCAGCACCACCAGCAGACAGCTGCACGACGACTGCCCTTAACACCACGTCAACGTCACCAAAGACTGCAATGGTGTCGTGCCAGACTGTCATGGTGTGACTCAGAATGGCAGCGGGTCATCTTCAGTGATGAGTCCTGCTTTTATCTTTTGATGAACAACAACTTTGTGTGTGGAGGCACCGTGGTCAGCGCCAAGATGAACGGGTTGTTGTCACGTGTCACACATCTAGAAGGCCTGGTTTCACTCCACCTCCACCCCTACCGCACCATCTGCAGGAACTGTGTGAGAATATTTAATTTTATACTGAAATACAGAAATATAATACTGTGATCATCAGTTCCCTTTATCACGAGTGGCTATTCTTTGGATGGATTGATGATTATATCACGATATGTAGTGTATCAGACATCTCACATAAACAACATTGGAACTGTTTGAAGCTGTTTTTTGGGAAGGCTGTAACTGGGCAGCTTTATTCCCAAGATCACCAACACGTCGTCCATGGATTCAACCTTTGAGTTTTGGAGTGTTGATTTGCTTTTTTTTGTCGTCTAACTGTTACATGACGAGTGGTGTTATATCACCTCCTATGTATAAACGGGTCGTTTGAGTGTAAGACATCACAGGAAGATCACCAAGTGTCTAGCTGCTGCTTCAACTTTACTGGTGGTGTATAGTGCACAAATAAAGTCTACAAGTCCCAACTTAACAGTCATAAAACTCCTCTTTATCGTGGGTTTCAATACAGGCCCTTTAATGCAGACCACTTGTGCCAGGTTGAACGGTATGATAGATAATGAATTGCCATTGCCTTTTCAAATTTCAACAGAGGAGAGCTCTCAGGTTGAGTGATTTCAATAGGCCTTGTTGAAAAAGAGCCTTTCTGTGATGATAATGTGTTGTTGTTGTCCAGAATTAGCTCGCTCTGGTAGATAATTAGGCGGCGTGGTCTTTCAGACAGGCACAGACAACACATAAACACCAGCAGGCGTGCTTAGGCCGCCAGAGAGCATGCGGGTCCGGACCAGCTGATATGTGTTTGAAGCTAACTCCCGTATGGCAAGCGTTTTAATGAGCCCAGTTGCGACCAAACAAAAGGACCCACTCTCCCTCCTCCAGTTTCTCTCCCGCTACACATGACATCACTATACAACTGGAACAGCCTGGAAAGAACTAAACACAGTTTGGCACTGACCTCTACAGTCAATACATTTTCCCTCACTGAATCTTCTAAAAGGGGCTGTAGTTAGGACCACCAAATCCAAGACTATGACTACTCAGTATCAGGTCTAATGGGGGCTGGGTCCAAGTTACCAAGTTATGACTGTCTTAATAAGAGTCATTGCTAGGGTTGCCACCTTTCAGAAATGAAAATAAAGGATGGGGGGCGGGGTTAGGGAGATGGGGGCGTGGTCATGTGTGAGTGACATGTTCGGAATTGTGTCCCGTATTTGATCTGATTCAGGGGGGTGGGGGTGGGAGGGGGTGGGTATCGGTTTAATACGGGACGCAACAATTAATTGCCAAATAAAGGACATTTCCGTGGGGTGGCTGGCAACCCTAGTCATAGCGGGTCATAGCAGGTCATAGCGTGTCCTCTTTAGAAACAAGCCTTACAAATTCAACCAATGCAGACTCAACGAATCCAAACATACTGACTTGCCAAATTCAACAAATGTCAATTCTGAACGAATCCACCTATTCCTGATTTGATAACTCTGAACAAGTCCAATCATTGCAGACTCTAAACAAATCCAACCAACACAGACTATAAAAGAAGCCAATCACTCCAACAGAATCTGAACAAATCCTGCCAGTGCTTACTCTAAACCAACCCAACCATAACAGACTCTGAACAACTCTAACCAATCCAACCAATGCAGACTCCAAAGGAAACCAACCAGTGACAACTCAGACAGAGCACTATCACTGAGCATTATGGATGAATCCAACCAATGCAGATTCTGATCTAAACAATGCTGACTTGCCAAATTCAACAAAAGCCAATTCTGAACAAATCGGCACACTGCTGACTCCTAACTCAAAACCAGTCCAACCAAAGCCAACTCTGAACGAATCCAACCAATGCTGACTTGCCAAACTCAACAAATGTCCACCTATTTCTGATTTGCTAACTCTGAACAAGTCTAATCATTGCAGACTCTGAACAAATCCAACCAACGCCAAATCTTGGACTGCAGCTCAGGAAAAACCATGAAAGTGGTAGTTGACCAGCTGGAAATCAGTGGAGAGCCCAAGCATGCAAGGCAGCCAGAAAAACAGCTGTTTTCCCATGTGCTGGGTTGCCAGATTTGTGGGGTGGGGGGTTTACTGCTAAATTGGGCTGAGCTGTTCCAGAAGAAACATCAATTTATTTATTTTCCAGATTAAACTTTGATTGCTTTGTTGCGGGCAGTGGAAAAAAACTAAAAGTCTTACGAATAAACACCCACCGGCCACTTCATTAGGGACACCCCCCTTGTATCTACATTCATTTTATCAGCTCCACTGACTACATAGGAGCACTCTGTAGTTCTACACTTACAGACTGTAGTCCATCTGTTTCTCTGCATACTTTGTTAATCCCCTTTCACCGTGTTATTCAGTGGTCAGGACCCCCCAAAACCACCACAGAGCAGGTATTATGCGGGTGGTGGATCATTCTCAGCACTGCAGCGACACTGATGTGGTGTCTGGGTGTGTCTAATGGTAACCATCTTCAGTTCTGAAGGTGGAGAGGTTGTGAGGAAGGTGCAGGACATTTAATCCTACATTAGGGTTAGTAAGCAGAAGAGGGAATATCTATTATGATTATAATGGAGAGCTTTACATTCAGCGTTGTTTGGAAATACCTGTGACTTCTAAGGCTTAAACGCATCTCAGGCCATTGCAGTGATCTATTTCACCAAATTTACAAAGCCAATAAACATTTTACTCACCCTAAATTGGCCTATTATAGTTTGGCTGTGAGAGGATTTGGGGCTAATACACACAGCTCAAGGTCTTAAGTGGGCAGCCATTAAATCGGGCTAATATATCTGCCTTCCTTCTGGTGCTCTATAAAGCAGATTAAAGCTCCCTGGTACTTCAGATAAGCAGGTAACACAATTCACCTGCGCAGGGCTCGCAAGCTCAATGCTACTGCCGTAAACGAGGAGCAGCCACATAAAGCTCCATTTAAACTTTAGCTCAGATGTGGGAAGTTTGAGAGGTTTGAGGTTATATGAGATGAAAAGGTTTTAATGGGAAGGTGGGGAGGCCATAAACCAATCAGGCCCGGGACAGTGGTGGAAATGATCCAATGCCACTGGACCCTATTCAGTTCATCTTAATTCATTAACCTAATTCGTTGGGTTTTATTCATGTTGTGACAATCAGCACTCCAGCACTGAAATATATTGGTCCCAACACAATTAGACTGTGAAGCTGTGACCATTCCTAAATAAGAACCAACTTTTAACACCAACTTTTGAGTTTCATCACATACATATATATATATATACAGGGGTTGGACAATGAAACTGAAACACCTGTCATTTTAGTGTGGGAGGTCTCATGGCTAAATTGGACCAGCCTGGTGGCCAATCTTCATTAACTGCACATTGCACCAGTAAGAGCAGAGTGTGAAGGTTCAGTTAGCAGGTAAGAGCACAGTTCTGCTCAAAATACTGCAATGCACACAACATTATGGGGACATACCAGAGTTCAAAAGAGGACAGAGTGTTGGTGCACGTCTTGCTGGCACATCTGTGATCAAGACAGCAAGTCTTTGTGATGTATCAAGAGCCACGGTATCCAAGGTAATGTCAGCATACCACCAAGAAGGACGAACCTCCACCAGCATCACGTAGTGACCTGGCCACTATCCTGC
>JAMWET010002777.1:0-15000 GCA_024036415.1 Prochilodus magdalenae | reverse complement strand
CATAAGTAATTTTAACACTACCCTTTTGTTTTTCAAAATTCAGCTCTGAGCCAGCCATTCCAATTCATTTGTATGTTGCAGTTTTACAGTGGATCATTCAGTAAAGGCCAGCTGAAAGTGCCTCCTTTTCTGCAGCTTCTGCTGTTTAATTGGTACTAAATGAGGCACAGTGCCATGAGAAAACTTCATCTGATCTGAAACGATTACAGCAGAGGCCTTGCTGAAAGATCAGTTCCGAAACAAGCCACACACTGGCACACATTAGTGAGCTTGCGTATGCATGTCACACAGCCATAAAATCTCACTAGGCTAACTGTACACTGTCTTCAGTCCTGTATAAAGACAAGTGAGTGAGCGAGAGAGAGAGAGAGAGACTCATCTCCCTCAATATGACTCTCATATGTGCCTGTTTTTTCCATTCTGTCTGTCTCAGCTGTGAAGCCATCAGGGGAAGTCAGCCAGGTGGAAAATGAAAACAGTTTAAATATTTCCAGCCCTAAGAACGAGCGCATAACCTCCTCATCTCCAGACAGCAGTGTTTTAAAGAGAGTGAGAGAGAGAGAGAGAGAGAGAGAGAGAGATAACACATGAGAAAGAGATATTGAGAAAAAGAGAGAATGAGACATTTAGAGTTACATAGTGAATCATTCTTCACATTTAGCTTTCCTACAGCCTACAGCGTCAAACTAGCGCTTTAATGCGGTGACTCTCTGAGCAACTGGCTTGAAGCAGCCAGTGTGGCTTTAAAATGCTCACAAAGCATAATAATAATAATAATAATAATAATAATAATAATAATAATAATAATAATAAAACGATAAATCATAAATCAAAAATTAATGCTTTGTTGTCATGGGTCACACGTTCAAAAGGCCTGGTGTCACTCCAGCTCCCCTACCACTTAACTGCATGACCTGTGTGAGAATATTAGGAACCATGACAACTCCATGCCAAGAGGTCTGCCATGTTGCATTAGCCAACATGGTGGCCTGATGCCATACTGAGAGACAGACTTCTGTATGTGTAGCTCAATAAATATTGATCATATCAGTCTACATGTATCATCAGTTATTGTTCCTGGTGACCTTTATCCTCCTTCCCAACAGCACTGCAATCCCACACCTCCTCCTGGGTGCAACTATTCTTCCATGATGAGTGTATGTATATATATGTGTGTGTGTGTGTGTGTGTGTGTGTGTGTGTGTGTGTGTGTGTTATTAAATATAATCTAGTACTGAAGAACATAATAAAGACTGAATGGGTCGCATCAGGTTAAACATGCATTCTACTGCTCTACTACATTACATGCCCTTCACACCGGGGGCCGAAGATGTTGGCACAAAGCAGTCGCTGCAAAATCATGAAAAGGAACAGCATGGTTTCCCCACAGAGGAAGACTGAATGGCTAATGAGTCCAACTACAAGACTGCCAAGCTGGAAAAAAAGTAACAAGGCTGTATCTCTCAAACTTCTCAAGGCTGGTCTGGGATTCGATGTTCTAATAAACAAGACTGACTGTTCCTAGAGCAGCACCTACACTCTGAAGGCACTTACGGGCCCAAGATCCTGCGAAACCATGTTACAAGCTGCAGGAAGCTAGCATATAGCCTCGGCTCGGTCCCTAGCGTGATGCGCCCTGGGCTTGCTAAACGTCTTTACATGGGCTTCTGTTTCCTTTTCTGAGTTGGGGGGATGAATATGTATATAGTTTGATTTGCATTTCACCAGAGAGCGAGAAAACAAAGACGAGAAAAGGGAGGAAGCAGTCATGATTAGCCTGTACTCTGTGCTGCGTTTCACTCGAGCAGAGAGGGAGGGAGATAGGAGGAAAGAGAGGAAAGAGAGGTGGAGAGACAGAGAGACGCCCGCATTGTGATGGTAATGAATATTCCGTGTTGATGTTCCTGTCAGAACCTGAAGGTTAGAACAGTGAGGGCTAACGCCTCTACACTGACACTGCTGACCTTGTCTGGACGGCCCACCCTCAACCTGCATATCAGCTAGTCCAGAAACAGCCCCCCCCCCCGGCCTTCTGCTGCCCTCGACTCTTATCAGAAGTCCTGTCCAAACTGTACTCAAAGTATCTGTGAGAGACTTAGAACAGGGTAGCCAGCAGTGCTAGGTATGAAGTTGCTAATAGCTAATGAAAGCTAACAGGCATTGATTAACACTGTGCAAATGCAATCATGCTAGCTAGCGTAGCGACTGCCAGACAGAGTTATATATTTGGGTGATGCCTGATTGTTCTATACTTGCTTCTCAGTGAAAGTGAAACGGTTGCACTGGTCTGACGTGAATACGAGTTTTGTTGTTCCAGCTGCGTTCAGCCTAGCACACAATGGCCAGAGACGCTCTGCTGTGCTTCCTGGGGGACTGTTTATTTTTAAGGCTCGCTCTATATGTCATGCTATACACTGTTTTTGCGTGTCAGTCCTACAGGAGTAGGCGGCTCTCAGATATGTTAGGTGTCAAAAGTTGTCTAACTCTCCCTAGAGATTCTGGCAATGCAAGGCTAGTTGTCCTCTAGTCCTTTATGAGTCGTCACAGGACGTTACCCATGGGACGCCTCCCGCAAGACACTGCCCACAGGATGCTGTTGGCTGGTGGACGATTCTCAGTCCAGCAGAGACACTGAGGTGGTTAAAACCTCCAGTAGCACTGCTGTGCTTGATCCACTCATACCAGCACAACATACACTATGTGCTGAGAATGATCCACCACTGTAATATAATGCATGCGCTGTGGTGGTCCTCTAGGGGTCCTGAGCATTGAAGAGCATGGGCTAACACTATATGCAGAGGAATGGGTGGGCTTAAAATGGGGGTTAAAACTAGGAGGTGTACCTGATGAAGTGTCTTCAGGCCCTTCATTCAACAATGCTAACAATGCTAGTAGTGAATGAAAGCTAGCGGTGGCTAGATAGCAGTTCATTGGCTTTAATATACTGTTAGCCATATCAGCAGCCCTGCAGTTTCCTCATTAGCAGTGTAAGTCTTTTAGATCAAACATCATACCGCCTTCTGAAAGTGCTACTGCTGCTTCACCCCAAATCTTACCAACAGCATTCAAAACAGCAGAAAAAGCAGTAGATTGATTAGCTGTCCTGAGTCTCGTCTTGCCTTGACATTTGAGTTATAGTGGCCACTTCAGGAGATATTCTACCACACTACACACAGAAGCACAATGGGCTGAACTGTTTTATACCCCAACTGATGTGTGTGCTGAGCCAAAATTATAAACGCTAGCAAAACCGACCTGCTAAAAGATAATCACTTCTGCTAATAGCATGTCTACGGAGGCCTATTTGTGCCACAGTTATGACATACTATCCCATCATTTCAACTTACTATTATAATTATGACTTAGCATCTCAATAATGACTTGCTATCTCATAATTATGACTTAGCATCTCATAAGTATTGACTTACTATCTCATAACTATGACTTTCTCATTTGTTTTACCATCTTACAATTGTTACATAGCATCTCATAATTATTATGTACTGTCTCGTAATTATGACCGAGTATATCATAATTGTGACTCATTATCTTATAATTATGACAACATATCCTAATTATGACTTATGACCTCATAACTATGACTTACTATCTCATAATTATGACTTGTTTTCACATTACTATGACTTACTATCATAATTTTGACACACTTTCTCATAATTATGACTTACTATCTCAAAATTATGACTTAGCATTTCATAATTATGACTTAGTATCTCATAATTATGACTTACTATCATAATTATGACTTACTTTCTCATAATTATGACTTACTATCTCATAATTATGACTTTCTCATAATTATGACTTACTATCTCACAATTATGACTTACTTTCTCATAAGTATTGACTTACTATCTCATAACTATGACTATGCGTTCTCATAAATGTCTTACGATCTCATAACCGTGACTTACTATCTCACAATTATGACTTACTATCATAATTATGACTTTCTCATAATTATGACGTACTATCTCATAATTATGACTTACTATCATAATTATGACTTTCTCATAATTATGACTTACTATCTCACAATTATGACTTACTTTCTCATAATTATGACTTACTATCTCATAATTATGACTTACTATCATAATTATGACTTTCTCATAATTATTGACTTACTATCTCATAACTATGACTATGACTATGCTTTCTCATAAATGTCTTACCATCTCATAACCGTGACATAGCATCTCAAAATTATGACTTAGCATTTCATAATTGTGACTTAGTATCTCATAATTATGACGTACTATCATAATTATGACTTACTTTCTCATAATTATGACTTACTATCTCACAATTATGACTTACTATCATAATTATGACTTTCTAATTATTGATCTCATAACTATGACTATGACTATGCTTTCTCATAAATGTCTTACCATCTCATAACCGTGACATAGCATTTTTAATAATTCCGACTTACTGTCTCATAATTATGACTGACTGTATCATAATTGTGACCTATTATCTCATGATTATGACTTAGCATATCCTAGTTATGACTTATGACCTCATAATTATGACTTACTAACCTATAATAATGACTTTCTCATAATTATGGATCACCCTCTCATAATCATGGCATGCTTTCTCATGATTACAACTTACTATATGGGCTTTTTTACTTTCAGTGGTAGAAATGGGCTTCCATACATATCTCTGCTCAGAGTAAAGATAAGCTGGCAGCCAGTTTGCTTTATACAAATGAGAAAAATATCACACCCTCTGTTTAGCATTCATTTGCTGCTAACTACATTACCTGCCTTAATCACCTGACTGTCCAGATCTTCAGTGCTAACAACAAAAGCCAATCTGGAATCGAAAGCTATGTTCAATAAAAGGCCAGAACAGGGTGACGCTTCTGCACGAAGGGCTTGTTCTCCCTCTGCAGTAATTCCATCTGTGGCTGAGCACGGAAATGTTCCCTCTTTGCTCCATAAATCTTTCCTTTAGTGGAGCACACCACTGCAAACAGGACCCTGCACTGAATAAAACATTCCCATTTAGTTCCAACCTGGCTCACACACCATAAATCCTGCCATCCTCAAACACAGCCGTGGAGAAAAAGAGTTAGGATGGGAGAGTGGCAGAGCAAGGAGCAAGAAGGGCAGAGTGGCAGATTGACTTGGAGGAGATGTGAAAAGAGAAAAGAGGAAAGAAGATACATATGTATATACACATACAGCTCTGGAAATATCCAGTTTCTTCTTCAATCAGCTTCTCCACATGTACAGCAGGTTCTTAGTGAGGAACCGAAGGCTGGGTTCTAGCTTTACTGGCAGATACAGTGAGCGTCGGGTACATAAGAACAAGGTCCAGCAGCCAACACACAGGACAACCCAGCTACAGACTGGCAGAGGGCCAAACCCACTCTCTACTGACCGTGATGAGTGCCACCTCATTCCAATGTCCCTTACCCACCGTAAGATGACCTCAAGTGACCTACAGAGAGACTGGTGAGTGGCATTGCAAAACTGACAGAACTTGAACGCCAGATCAACAAAACTGACAGGCCAATGGCTACGAGAACATAGCCCAGAGGAAGGTGGGTACCAAGCAATGTGCTTGTTCCCGCCCTGATGCTTCCAGCCAGTTGAGAGTGAGGTGGGGATGCTGGAGCCTGCTGAGGTGGAGATGGCTTGTATCCGCTTAATGCACTTCAATGAGCACAGCTGCAAGCGGTCGCTCAGCATCACAGCTGGAAGCCAGATGCCACCACAAATCAGCGGTGTCTGGCACTGGTGTGGAAAGCACTGCAGGTGCTTGTGGAGCTGGCGGAACAACCTAATGGTGTTGACTACGGCCCCCCAGCAATGCTTCAGACAGATCGGCTGCTACCAGAGACTCTGGGATAAGTTCAGCATAGATGGGACACATCTAGGCCATGCTCCCTCACACAGAGAAAGATACTACCCTGAAACTGGTTGTGGTGGCTAGCAGTGGAGCCGAGGACTCACTGGCAGTGTGGTCTTTGTTTGCTGTCCAGGGAGCCATTGACTCTGGAATAGCTGAAAACCAAGGGTCAGAGTCGGCTGGGGGACCACTGGCTGGGGCTGGGCCACAATGAAGAGCCATGCTTTTCCAGGTAAAGCTGCCACTGCTGGAGAGCCTGAACATGCAACGGCTGTGCCAGTGGATGGATCCCAGTGGACGGAAGCACCAACAAGAAGCACCTTCGCCAGCACTGGTGCCATGGATTACAGGGCAGAGATGGGCACTCGAGTTAGCGACTAGAGTTTGAGTTGCACTTGAGTTGCATATAAATAGACTTCAGACTTGACTTGTAACTCGTCTATAATGACTCCTGACTCGACTCGGAGCGCCGTACGTAGTAGCCTTTGGTTACAGGGAATTTAAAATCCTAGCATAAAACAGAAGAGTGGCGACGTGCAGAGAGTGTGGGAAACAAATTACAGACACTGGATCGACCACATCAAACTTCACAAGGCATCTGAACACACACCCGGATAGGCTTGTGCTAGCCGTTTAGCCGTTTAGCCATCATCCCAGCTATATAACATACAGTGTTAACCCCTTCAGCCTATAGACTCGTGACTTGACTTGGACTCTAACCTATAGACTCGTGACTTGACTTGGACTCTAACCTATAGACTCGTGACTTGACTTGAACTCTAACCTAAAGACTCGTGACTTGACTTGGACTCTAACTTGGACTCTGACTTGACTTGGACTCCAACCTAAAGACTCGTGACTTGACTTGGGCTCTAACCTATAGACTCGTGACTTGACTTGAACTCTAACCTAAAGACTCATGACTTGACTTGGACTCTAACCTATAGACTCGTGACTTGGCTTGGACTCTAACCTATAGACTTGTGACTTGACTTGAACTCTAACCTAAAGACTCGTGACTTGACTTGGACTCTAACCTATAGACTCATGACTTGACTTGGACTCTAAGCTATAGACTCGTGACTTGACTTGGACTCTAACCTATAGACTCGTGACTTGACTTGGACTCTAACCTATAGACTCGTGACTTGACTTGGACTCTAACCTAAAGACTCATGACTTGACTTGGACTCTAAGCTATAGACTCATGACTTGACTTGGACTCTAAGCTATAGACTCGTGACTTGACTTGGACTCTAACCTATAGACTCGTGACTTGACCTGGACTCTAACCTATAGACTTGTGACTTGACTTGGACTCTAACCTAAAGACTCGTGACTTGACTTGGACTCTAACCTAAAGACTCGTGACTTGACCTGGACTCTAACCTATAGACTCGTGACTTGACCTGGACTCTAACCTATAGACTCGTGACTTGACTTGGACTCTAACCTAAAGACTCGTGACTTGACTTGGACTCTAGCCTAAAGACTCATGACTTGACTTGGACTCTAACCTAAAGACTCGTGACTTGACTTGGACTTTAACCTATAGACTCGTGACTTGACTTGGACTCTAACCTAAAGACTCGTGACTTGACTTGGACTCTAGCCTAAAGACTCATGACTTGACTTGGACTCTAACCTAAAGACTCGTGACTTGACCTGGACTCTAACCTATAGACTCGTGACTTGACTTGGACTCTAACCTATAGACTTGTGACTTGACTTGGACTCTAAGCTATAGACTCATGACTTGACTTGGACTCTAACCTAAAGACTCATGACTTGACTTGGACTCTAAGCTATAGACTCATGACTTGACTTGGACTCTAACCTATAGACTCGTGACTTGACTTGGACTCTAACCTAAAGACTCGTGACTTGACTTGGACTCTAACCTAAAGACTCGTGACTTGACTTGGACTCTAACCTATAGACTCGTGACTTGACTTGCTTGCATTGCCCTCAGTGGCACCAGATTTAATGCCGTGGCAAATGAGATGTCCAGCCGCACTGATGGAGAGGAGCAGCAGAGTCCTAGGAACATTGCAGTGGCCATGCAAAGTCTCTCTCTCTCTCTCTCTCTCTCTCTCTCTCTCACTCTCTCTCTCACAATCTACACAGTTCAGTGCACACCAAACGGCAACAAGTCTGCACATCAGGAACGATCAGTGCATGTAAACGGTCATGCCCGTTTTGCAAGGTGACACCAGTGACTTAATATAGACAGTAGAATTGTGAGATCTATTATCACTGCATGAAGGTAGTTCTGTTTTTTTATTAAGGCAATGTTCCAAACACAGTGCAGAGTAATTGCTGCTCAATAGAAAAATACATAATTACGTCTCACCTTTCCCCGTTCTCCGCTGTGCCTGGGTCCCCCGCTCCAAATGGTTAGTAAAGGGTGAGACACCTCCGGCAATTAATCAAGCACACATATGCACGCTCTCTCGTACCACCCCCATGTACACACACACACATTCTCACCTCATAATGCATTTCCATACATAGGCTAATTACTGTCTGGCCCTCATACCGCACCCCACGGCCACAGTAATTGTGAGCGAGAACAGAAATGAGCTTTATTTGTGCACACTGTGCAAATTCTGAACAACTGCCACTCAGGATAATTGACGTCGGGTAGGTGGACAGCGAGTTCGCTTTCAAAAGTGCTAAGTGCGTCTGGATGAGCTGCGGAGACCACACAGGGATTGGATGCATGTGTGGTGCATACATGAGTCGTGAACATTAAATCATTTTCATATTTATAAAGAACCTTCCACTTAGGCATTAACTCAACGCTACAAAGCTACAAAGACATGAACAGCTGCACCCAGAAGGAGGTGTGGGAGTGCGGTGCTGTTGGGAAGGAGGATAAAGGTGACCAGGATCAATAACTGATGATACATTTAGACTGATATGATCAATATTTATTGAGCTACACATACAGAAGTCTGTCTCTCAGTATGGCTAACTCAACATACCAGACGTCTCGGTATGGAGCTGTAGAGGTTCCTATTGGTGTCCTGTGATAATCCATCCCATGCATCTTGAATATCCTCACATCATTCCTGCAGATGGTGCGGTAGGGATGGAGATGGTTTAACACCAGGCCTTCTGGATGCATGACAACACACCGTTCACCTTGATGCTGACCACTGTGCCTCCACACACGGATTCGTTGGGCGTCTCCACCAACACAAAAGCGGGACTCGTCACTGAAGATGACCCGCTGCCATTCTGAGTCACTCCGTGACAGTCTGGCACGACACCACTGCAGTCTTTGGTGACGGTGACGTGGTGTTAAGGACAGTCAGGGTAACGGCCTGTGTGTATGTAGTCGTCTGCCAATGGTGCTGGCTCTACCAGGATGACTCATGGAGGACATCACTGCTCTCTGAGTGTCCATAGTCATGGCTGTTAGGTACAGTGATAAGGCCTGCCCTTGCTTACATCATGTGCAGCCAAGCGTGAACCTTGAATCAGCTGTATGTCTCACGATGCCACACCTCCCCACCAAGTTTCATTCCTTGTTCCAATTCCATTGCTTACTATAGCGCTACACAACTTTGGAGGGCCACACCGTAAGGTACAGGGCACCACAGCCTTTTTCAGGTGAAGCTGCTGATGCTGGAGAGGCTGAACACGCAACATCAAGGCGGCTGGATGAATCCTTTATGGTGGGGCAGTTCCTACAAACACCACCCTTGCCAGCACTGATGGCATGAATGACAGGTGCATGACAGGGGAAAATAAAAGGTGGCTTAGAAGCGTGCCCATGCTGCTGTCATTGGCACCAGACTTCAGATTCTGCCACACTGATGGAGGGAGGCAGCAGTGTCCTGCTCTCGCAGGAACTCACAAGACCTCTCGCAAGAACTATGTGATGCTATATAGCACCACGCCACACGCTAAGAGCTAAGGGTCCTCAGATAGCTATAAGAAGGAGCTAGCTTAGCATTCCCAGTATGGACATCAAGAACAGAGGCTGGGAAGAGATGGAAGAAGACACTGTCAGACACACCAAGCCACTAGAATCAGTGATGATGTCCATTATGGGATCTGACCACAGTGTTAATCTGACACTGTTATAATTCTGAACAACATCACTCATGACAGAATGACACCAGGTATGGTCCAAGTGCTACCAAAGTCTCTCTGCACAAAATCTGATCAGTACATCGATACAGGAGCAACGGAAATGTGCAGCAATGTGAAAAGATGAGAGTAGCACAGAGAGAGAGAGAAATAGAGAGAGAGAGAGGGAGGGAGAGAGCAAGAGAGAGACACAGAGAGAGAGAGAGAGAGAGGGAGAGAGAGAGAGGGAGAGAGAAAGACAGAGAGAGAGGGAGAGAGAGAGACGGAGAGAGAGAGAGAGAAATAGAGCTGAAAGCTGTTTGGCTTTTCAACACCACAGAAGTCCTCGGTGGAGTACAGGCTTGCTGGGCTTTTGTTTTTCTGTTTGTTTGTTTGTTTGTTTGTTGTGCGTCACTGGCTTCAAGTTCAGCTGGCAAACAGACAACTCTGCTGATACCACAAAAACAGCCTGTGTGTGAGTGTGCGTGTGAACGTGTCTGTGTAAGAGTGAGTGTGCGTGTGTGTATGAATGTGTGCGTGTGTGTGAGAGAGAGAGAGTGTGTGTGTGTGTGAGAGAGAGTGTGTGTGTGTGTGTGTGTGAATATGTGTGTGTAAGAGACAGTGTGTGTGTGTGTGTGTGTGAGAGAGAGAGTGTGAGAGAGAGTGTGTTGTGTGTTGTGTTGTGGTAGACGTAGACTCTGAGAGTGTGTGTGTGTGTGTGTGAATATGTGATGTGTGTTGTGTGTGTGTGTGTGAAAGTGAGTGACGAGGAGTGTGTGTTTAATGTCGTGCTGGTGTAGTGAGAGAGACAGATAGAGTGTGTGGTTCGTGTGTGTTTGAAAGAGAGACAGAGAGAGTGTGTGTGAATTGTTGGTGTGTGAGCGAGACACAGAGCAGAGTTGTGTGACTGTGTGTGTGTGTGGTGTGTGGTGTTGAGTTTGTGTTGGTGTGTGTGTGTGTGGTGAGAGAGAGTGTCGTGTGAATAAATTGTGTGTGTGAGAGAGAGAGATGTGTGTGAATGTGTGTTGGTGTGTGAGAGACAGAGAGTGTGACGTTCTGTGTTGTGTGTGTGTGTGTGATGGTGTGTGTTGGTGTGTAGTTTGAGAGAGAGTTGTGTGTTGAATCTGTGTGTGTGAGAGAGGAGCTGTGTGTGTGAATGCTCTGTGTGTGTGTGAGAGTTCGAGAGAGTGTCGTGTTGCTGTGTGCTGTGAGAGGAGGAGACAGAGATGAGATGTGGCATGTGTGTGTGGTGTGAAGGAGTGGCGTGTGAGAGGACAGCGAGGACGAAGAGAGTGCTGTGTGTGTGATGGAGAGACCGAGGTTGCGTGGTGAGAGAGACAAGATGTGTGTGTTTGTGGTGTGTGTGTGTGACGGATGAGACACGAGAGTGTGTGGTGTGTGTTCGTGGTGAGAGAGTGTTGTGTCCCCCCCGTGTTGTGTGAGCGACCCGAGACAGGAGAGAGTGTGTGTGAATGTGTGTGAGATCAGAGGGACTAGTCGTGTGTGAATGTGTGGTGGTGTGTGTGTGAATGTGTTTGTGTTGTGTGTCCTGTTTTGACAGAGCCTCACACTAGACTTGGACTCACTGCAAGACTATGACTTTAATGTACCTGTAAATGTATGTAAACTCTCACAGGAAGCAGACACAGCACGATACTGCATAATTCATAGTGGATAATAATAAAATTGCATAGCAAGATACGTTGTCATAAGTCATAGTAGAATGCTAAAAAAAATTCATAGTAGAAATACATAATTCATAGAGATAGTGAATAATTCATAGTAAACATGGAACTTAACGCATTATGGACATCATGAATGGCCTGATGAATGTGCTGTCCCAGCAGTTGAGTTATTACTGCCCCTCATACCTGACACTGACCTATATAGTGAAATATTTCTGACCATTGAACAATATTCTCAGATCACTAAAGTCCAATAAAAGGTCAGAGCTCAGGAGATCAGCCTGAAAACCACTGCTGGCCCTCAGGAGCCAGAGTAGAGTGGAATTGTTTCTGCGTTGGACCTTTTGAGTGTGTGGAAGTGGCTTTAGCACAGGTTAGCTAGTGTGTGTGAAAGCATTTCTACTGCTATTGTTCTCATCAGCCAGTAAACACACAGCCTGCAGTCAGCAGCAGAGTTTAATGTCAGAGCTGTTCTCGAAGGCTGAATAAATTGATGGTGTACAGGTTGAAAAAAGGGCTATTCATTCAAGCTGATATAAGAAATGGTGTTTTGTGGTGCTCCCTGCGTTAAAGCACTGCGGGGTGAGGAGGGTATAAAGAGCAAGCCGGGCTGGAACTCAACTAAATATGTCTTAATTGCTGATGCTTTCCACAAATATTTAGTCGTAGTGTATTGTACTATTGTGTGAATATCTTATGTGTTGGGCCTTTGTCCATGTGGATCTAGAGCAAAGATTCCAGCACAAGATGCTTGAAAGACAATAAAACACAAGTTATGTTCTGTTAGCTTCATGTTAGTTAGTGAACTCAGCATTGAAAGTTTACGTTGGTTGCTTACTTTTTGAAGTTAAAACTGTGCTATAGATTTGAGCATTTGGGAAGGACCTCTCTTGGGGAAGTTTGTTAGCATGGGTTGGCTCAATCCCCTTCCTGGAGTTAAAAAAAAAATGATGAATGGAAAGAGAATTCACAAGAGAACTTGGGCAAAACTTGGGTCAGACCCGTTCTTCTGGTGATGTGAGACTTTTGCCATCATATCTTCTAGTTGGAGGAGACTGTAGAATCTATAGTTGCTCTATGAGATGTAGAAGCACAAAAGCTCTAGAAGGGGATGAGCTGGAGAATCTGTAGTAGCTCTTTGAACTGTAGAAGATAAAGAAGCATTGAGAGCTGAGGAGATTTAGGAAGAAGCTTACAGAAGATCTGTGAGCTGGAGAAACCTATAAGAGCTCTAAAGGAGCTCTGTAAGGTAGAAACTAGTAAATCTTTAAAAGTGTAAGACTGAGAACACTGTAGGTAGCATAAGAAACTCTAAGGGGTGGAGATGAGCTGGTGGGGAGCTCTCTAGATTAGTGAGGGTAGGTGTAGTAGCTCCATCAGTTATTGGAGTTTCTAGAAGCCAGAGGAAAGAGCAATAGAAGACTGAAGAAAGCACTGAAAAGCAGGTTGAGAGCTTTAGATGCCAGTAGAGCTATAGAAGTTGGGAGATCTTAAGAATCTTTAGCTGTTGGTGGAGCTGTATGAGCTTCAAGCTAATAAAAGCTCTAGGTGCTGGATGAGAGTAAAAAAAAAAAAAGCTGTAGAGCGTACAACTCTGCAGCTGTGAAGCAGCAGAAGCTTGGTGACCTTGTAGAAGCTGTAGGATATGCCCAAGCTGTAAGAGCTATACTAGCTCTAGGAGTTGTCAAGGAGCTATAGAGCTAGGTCAAACTATAAAGGCTTCAAGAGCTGGAGGAGCTGTAGAAGGATATATAAGCTCTGAGGAGCAGGAGAGCTGGAGGAGTGTAAGAAGCTATAGAAGCTCATAGGGGCTGAGAGGAGCTGTAGAAGCTATAGAAGGTCTAGGGGCTGGAGGAGCCGTAGAAGCATAGTAGAAAAGCTTCTGGAGCTCTAGGAGCGGAGGAGCCGTTAGAAGCCATAGAAGCTCTAGGGGCTGGAGGAGCGTGTAGAAGCTATAGAAGCTCTACGGTCTGGAGGAGCTGTAGAAGCTCTAGGGCGCTGGAGGAGAGTTAGAAGCTATAGAAGCCTAGGGGCTGGGTAGCTGTAGAACCCTCTAGGGGCTGGGGAGCTGTAAAGCTATAGAAGCTCTGGGGCTGAGTAGCTGTAGAAAGCTCTAGGGCTGGAGGAGCCGAGAAGCTATTAGAAAGCTCTAGGGGTGGAGTAGCTGTAGAAAGCTCTAGGGGCTGGAGGAGCCGTTAGAAGCGTAGAAGCTCTAGAAGCTGTAGAAGCTATAGAAGCTCTAGGGGCTGAGGAGCCGTAGAAGAAGCTATAGAAGCTTGTGGAGGCTGGAGGAGACTTGTAGAGGAGCTATAGAAGCTTCTAGGTTGGGAGGGGCTGGAGGAGCGTAGAAGCTATAAGAAACTATAGGGGCTGGAGGGGCTGGGGAGCTGTAGAAGCTATAAGAAGCTCAGGGGCTGGAGGAGCTTGTAGAAGCTATTAGAAGCTCTAGGGGCCTGGTAGGAGCGGTAGAAGCTCTAGGAGCTGGAGACAGCCGTTAGAAGCTATAGAAGCTCTAGGGGCTGGAGGAGCTGTAGAAGCTTATAGAAGCGCTAGGGGCTGGAGGAGCTGTAGAAGCTATAGAGCTGGATGAGCCGGTAGAAGCTTCAGAAAGCTCTAGAAGCTGAAAGACGTGTAGAAGCTGTGAAACATATGAGCGGTGGAAGACAGGAGAAGCTTTAGGACCTAGAAAAAGCTGTAGCAGGTTACAAGCTAAAAAAAGCTAGACTAGCTCTAGGGATGGCGGAGCTTTAGAGATTGTAAAGGTGTAGAAGTGTAGGGCCTGGACGGACATTAGAAAAATAATGTACTATAGAAGCTCCTGTGGAAGCTCTAGGAATTAGAAAGAGCTGTTAAAAGTTTTACAGGCTAGGACTCCAGGAGCTGAAGGAGCTGTAAGAAGTTGTGAAACCAGAAGCTGCAGGGACATATCAAGCTAATGGTAAGCGGCGAAGCAATCTTAGCAAAATGGGCCTGCTTAAAAGTCTATTTTTAAATTTTGGGCAAAATTGGCTAAGGTAATGTTTTGAAACAGCAGGAAACAAGTACAGACCCTCGCTCCCAACAGGATGACAGGCTCATGGATAATGCATATAGATAATAAATGATTAATATTAATAATAAGTAAAAATAAGAAAACACTGAATCTTTGTCAGCGATAGGGATATTTGTGCTTTGTTGGAAAGATGAATCATTGTGACATCGCATTTTGTCGGGTACTCATCAGTCGCATTTGACAACGTGTTTTTGTGTGGCGGCCAAGGGTTTTTTAACGGTCTGTGTGTGTCCGAGGACTGTCTGTTCATGCTGCCCCCCCAAAAACGTTGTATCAGCTTCACCCAACCCCGCC
>JAMWET010002776.1:0-23210 GCA_024036415.1 Prochilodus magdalenae | reverse complement strand
ACAAACAACTGTACCAGAGGAATCTAGACAAGGCATAAGCGTTTCAACACAGAACGCCACCCAAAACTAGATTCAGGTAAGACGAAAAAGACCGAGGTCTACACACGTTCCGCCGCTCCCTCAAGAAGAGGAGAGGAGACCTCGGCAGCGGTGAACAAGCAGTGTGGTTTGTCTCCCCCCTCGTCTCACCCAACACAAACTGTACTCTGTAAGTGCGCACAGGCGCATTTCTACATCCAGTGGTCCCTTCATTTATGCAGCCTCTCTGGACACTCCAAGACACTGGGAAGGCCATCTGCTGTTGCTATACATGTGATGTGTATGGAATATTTATCAGTTCTCACCTTAGACATTGTTGTGTTTCACAGTGGGAGTGTTTTTTGGGCCCAACAAATGGACCACCAATGTTTTGTGATCTGTCTCTTTGTGGAGAGTCTTTGCAAACTTCTCACAGGTCCATGTGGAGGCCAAACACATCCTTCTAAAATGTCAGGCACATCTCTGCTCAGTGCTGGTCCTTGCAATGCAATACACTGCTGGTTTCCATGTTTGGTCTGATTGTGGAGAAGAATGATGCCCAGTTCATTTGATAAACCATCTTTAGAGGTCAGTATTTGAGGATTCAGATCATACTGGTCCAGCCCAGGTGGTGATCCCTTTTTAATTCAATCAAAAGCCCTTTGGACCGCTGTGAAACCGCTGGTGTGACACCCATTCTCTTATGTTTACCTTCCTCACCTGGTCTGTAAGTGGATGGGCTTTCTCAGTCAGATTTCCATGATGATTGATGAACTCCTTGTGTTACTAGGTAATGTCATGGCGTACACTGTCTTTACTTTTTCAGGATCTGTGCTCACCCCTAATACCATGATACCCTGCCCAGGTATTTGAAATTGCTCTTTCTCACATATATTACTGAACATGACCTCAGGCTTCTGGGGTTGTTGAACATGCAGAGTGTAGCTTCCTACCCTTCCTAACCTGCTACTGTTGTGTAGATCCTCAGATGAACACATCATAAACCATCCTCCAGGGACGTGTCAGGATGTCCAAAGCTCAAGCTTCATCACATCACCTTCCAAATGTGCTATGAAGGTGGAAGGAAGTGGAAACTCTCTGGAAGGTGGAATCTGCAATGGCTGATACTTCCAAGAGATCAGTGCATATTCTCACCTTGCGCTGGAACTCTGGAAGCCAGTGATCTCACAGGTGTCACAAAGGGCTTGTCATAAAGATACGAAGCAGTCCAGGCTTTACAGGTTTGTTTGATCCTTTCTGTGAAGTTGGTCTGAGGATAATTGTCAGTAGTGAGCTTTTGAACTACACCCCATTGTTTACATGTTACATGAAGCAGGTGAGATGTGAACTCTACTCCCTGATGACACACCAGGTAAGCAGGTGTACCCAAACTATGTGGACACATCATTAATAAGGACACTGGTGATCTGCAGTGTGTGACGAGGTAACATTTCAGTCACTTGTTACAGTATTGGATAAGGACCAGAAGGTGTGCACTCTGACACTGTGTTTTGAGATGTGGACCCGTAAGCCCTATACCCAGGATGTATTCAGACACAACTACAGGAGCTCATTGAAAGCCCAGGTGAGCTAGAACCTGCCTCTGCCTATTAATCTCCCTGTGTAAGCTCAGCATCCAGACCATTCACACTGGCAACTACAGTTGCACGCTTGAGCCCGAAAGGTAAAACCATGAACTCAAATAATCCTGAAAAGTTTCAAACACTGACATCTGGACACTGAAATGATCAAGGCTGATATGCCAGTATCCACTCTTGAGGCCAATAGTGCTGAAACGACTTGCTCCATGTAGTGACTCCAGAATCTTCTACACATGTAGAATAGCACATCTGTCCAGCCGGCAGTAGGCCACGCAAAATCTTGTCCTGCTGTCCTGCTTGGGAAAGTAGAGTACAGCCCATTGGGGAGTTGAGGGTCAAATGTTGCCATTCTTAACCATGTGATCTGTTGCCTCCCTGATGGAATGCTCTTTTCAGACAGCCCGTATGGACTTTG
Organism: Prochilodus magdalenae; assembly: GCA_024036415.1. Taxonomy (NCBI): domain Eukaryota; kingdom Metazoa; phylum Chordata; class Actinopteri; order Characiformes; family Prochilodontidae; genus Prochilodus; species Prochilodus magdalenae. Next base: position 21,176 of record JAMWET010002776.1, on the reverse strand, counting down.
ACGTTGTTGCAGCAGAGAAATCCTTTTCCACCTCCGTCCCAAACTTTACCAATTAATCCATTAACATAACTTTCCCTCTCAGCAAATTGACCAGCTGTGGATGGCAGTTCTCCAGAATGGCCCGCAGCAGATCACTTCTTAAAATTCCAAAAGGGTTCATAGTGAAATGATTTGACTAAGAATGGAATCATGGATGATTTTCACTCAACAGATCTCCAGTTATTCATTAATACATGACTTGAAGTTAGCAACCCAGGCACTGTCTGAGGAACTGTAATGGGAGTCCAGGACTGAGCTCTGTAAAATCTAACTCATTATATGTTCAGGGAAACCCACACATTTGCATATGACAGTATGTATCTATCTCTCAGCCTGCTGCTCTTACCTGGGCAGGTATGCAAAATCCTAGGCTGTGTATAAATAGAGGTTTGGACAGAAATTCAAATGAAGCTTGGACGGGACGTTGTACACATGGCTTGTTGCATGAACCGACCTGACTTGACCTTACTGGTGATGATACATTTGAAGCCCAAACCCAAACTGAACCTCTTTGTACCGCTGCAGGATGTGATTTGATTTGGCATGGACTGGATAAGTCACTGGATTTACAAATGTCTAATTAATAAGCCTCCAAATACCTTTTCACTATGTCGGGGGATGGCAATATACAGGACGTGTACATTGGAATACATAGAGGACAATATAACCTAATAAAGTCTTGCAGTGAAATGTTTATTTGAACTAACAAACACAATAACAACACATATATAACTGAAATTTCTTATTTTTGTGTATATAAAGTGTATACAGTAAAACTGAGTTAGTATGCATAAGAAATCTACTCATCATCAAAAGACCAGTTGCACAAAGACCTGCACCCAGAAGGAATCAGTGAAACACCTCCACCCCTACCGCACCATGTTCACATTCCAAATCCATTCTGAATGTGGTTCAGGACTGAGACCTGTTCTCACTGAGATGGATGGAGGAAACAAGACAGAACCCGCACCCCAAACACAGAACTACATATTTAACATTCATGTAGGTAAACCTTTCTAACCCTGATCATCAGGATTAGACCTCCTGAAGCTGGTTACAGAAGAGGAACCACCACCTGGTCCCGGTCTTCATTGCTGGGACAAGAAAGACTAAAAGAGGGTTCGCAAATTCATCCACATGAGTTTTCCAGTAGCACCCACCCCCATCAGAACTAATCTTCATAGGTGGTGCAGATGAAGTTGAGTTTCTGGTGCTCAGGCAGGCTGACCCACTGCTGCTTTCCTCCAGACTGCACCGCTCCGGTTCTCTCTACAGACTCACAGTCTTCTCCTCCTGTCCCGGAAAGAAGAGGTACTCTGATCTGACCACGTCCAGGAGTCGTTGACCAGGCTGATCCAAAACCGGTCAACATTGAAACACGACTCAGCCTGGTTCCTCACACTGGCCAGGTCTGTGTGATGTTCTCTGCAGTAGCTCTGAGCATTACTCATGTTCTTCCATTTGTAAATAAATATGTATCGTTCTGTGTTTGCTTTGTTTTCTGAAATGACATAAGTTAAATTATTTATACGATCCATATTTCTATTCCCATTTAGAGAAGTGACCCTGACGTTCAGGAATAGGCATTAAAAAGTTCTTACCATCATAACAGACAAAACAGTGTGGATAGAAACAGCTAACATCAAACCAGGTTCCATCCTTTATAAACATTCCCACACAGTACTCGTTCTGTCCAAGATTGTTGGGTTCCCCACTTCTCCAGTTGAGGTAAGCGTCTAGCTCACTGTAGGAACTTCCATTTGCCAGAGACCACAACCATTTCCCGGTGGACCCTCTGATTAGGCCGATCCAGAACAAGCTGGTAACTTTGTCCTTCAGAAGAGCATTGAGGTTCTTCATCTCCTCTGTGGTGTTGAGGGTGACCAGGTCAGTGTAGGTCTCTCTGCAGTAGCTCTGAGCTTCAAACCAGGTTTTACTCTCGTTTACAAAGATGTACCGATGAGGAACGTATGCAGATACACCACACATAGCTGTGAGGATCCCGAAAAGAACGTGATGTTCCCAGACACTTATTAGACTTACTAATATTTCAGTATTGACCTCACACTGACCTGAGAACAGCAAGATGACTGAAATCCATTTCAGATCCATTTCTGAGATTTCACAACCTGGACCGTAAGATCATATTTAAGGAGGTCACACCATTTCTGAAGATTTCTGACCGCATGCACTGAATGATTTAAAGGTGTTCATACTTACACCATAACGATGAACTCAGCCCTTCTGGAAAACCTCTTTTCGTCCACGGTACAGCTTGGTAGAAAAGTGAATGTCCCCGTCTTTCTCTCCTGTGATGTGTCCCTGTTCCTCAGCTCCTCACGGTATGTTCATATACAGTACCTCGCCTCTTTATATCTCTCTCCGGATATGCTCCACCTCTGCTGCCTGCAGTCCTGAAGAGATACCATCACAGTCCTCCTGTGGTGTTGATTCCTCAGGCATTGTTGAGAGATGGTAACAGTGAGGAGGAAGCAGAAAGCGCTTTGCATGTGGGTCCATCAAACCTGACAAATGATGCTTGTGGGTTTTCAAAGAAAATAATCAGCAGTCCACCATCCCAGATGAATATCGGTTTGGTTCATGTGCCATGACAACGACGGATCTGCCACAGATGACCTCCGCCTTGTTGAATAAGAGTATTGTCCGTTAGGATGAATTCTAGGTTGAGGATTTTCCCTTTTGGAGAAGAATTCATAAGGTAATGCTTGGGGATTTGGAAGTTTGTGAAAAGGAATAATGGTGGGCAGAAGCTCCAGTTAAAGGACAGGACCACAGTCACAGACCCTGGCTCTTGAATTGGTTCTGTTGAGGGTTCTTAGAACAAGCCTCCACTAGTTTCTACCAGAACCAAGGAACAGCAAAGGATACGACATCAGCGACAACAGAGGGCACTGCACAGCCGTAGTAAACCAAGATGGTGGAGCATACAGATTACCGGCGAGTGTTTGGGCTGGTATTCCTGATGTTTGCTAATATCCAGAAAGCAAGCATGGATCAACTGCTGGAGAGCAGAAGACCTAGGAGAGCTTCTTCAGCAGACCACTGCATGCTCTTCAAGGAATCTCCATTGTTACCTTCCATTTCCTCAACAACTGACAATGCATGGTACTCACCATGCTTCACACTGAGGAGCCACTATTCTTTGGTTCCACCCGGAAACAAACAGTCCAGGTTCTGAACCTCAAAATTAGGTGCACAGACTGAAACGAAACCTGTTTCATGTTGGTGGAAAAGGGCTAAGACAGGGCCAGGAATGGAACAAAGTCAAAGGCAAGTAGCTCAAGGGTCCTGCTAAAAGATCTGGCCAGCAGGGCAAGACATGAGCCAAGAAACCAGTCCTGGAGCTAGCTGAAGGTGAGCGTGATCATGACGAGGTGGAGCCAGAACAGACCAATTCCAAATGCATGAGCACAAGTGAATGACCTGTGGTCATTTTGAATATTTGATCATCTTCCTGTCAAAGTAGATGCATTTTAAACAGAAGAGACTGTAAACTGTAATTTTCCAGGACATGAAAACTGATGGAAGCCTTATGAAAAGATCTCTGGGGAAGACTCTAGTGATCCCACGTTCATCAGAAACCTATAAAGAATGTAAATGAACGTGTAGTCTGAACTCAGTGGATCAGTGCAGACTTGACAGACATAGTTTTGGAACCTCTTCAGCTTACTGAGCATTGGCATATGTCGGAATGGGCTAGACTTGACTATTGACAACTTCCTGGCCCTCATTATGAAGTACACCATGCTGATCATTCTAGAGCTCTGCATACTTTTACCAACGAGGACGTTTTATGTTGGAGCTCTTGTGTATGTGGTGTATATGGAGTCATATTAGTGATGGCTTATGAATGTATTATAACATGTTATGTAGGCATTCATATGTTCTTCTACATATGGTATTCATAGGTACTGTTATACAACATGCAGTTCACAAGTAATCATACACAGTCGATTCAGCCAGTTCAGATTGGAAGAACAGCTTTAATCTTTAAGGTTTAGTTTCACACAAGTCAAAATATTTCAAACTCAGAATTTTAAAAACATGGGAGATCAGGCGTAAATGAGAAAAGAGAAATCTGCACACCAAAACAATATGTAGATATACTTCATAATGATAAACCCAAACACCCTTATATTATGAAGGCAAGTTGCATTACAATAAAAATCTTCAGCTGCTGATGCTGGTCATGGCAAAGAACCCACACCTGTTTATGGAAGAGGAACCCCGCCTGGTTATCAAGGAGGAACCCTGCCTTGTGATGGAAGAGGAACATCACCTGTTTATGGAATGGGAGACACGTTTTCATTGTTGGGAAAAGAAATAAAAAAGGTTTTGAAATGAAGTTCCAGTGTCACCCACATATACATTACCTCACCTTCATAGGTGGTGCAGATGAAGTTGAGTTTCTGATTCTCAGGCAGGCTGACCCACTGCTGCTCTCCTCCAGACTGCACCGCTCCGGTTCTCTCTACAGACCAACAATCTTCTCCTCCTGTCCCGTTACCTGGAGCCCAGTTCTGGTAGCAGATGGAAAACCCACTCACCCAGTACCAGAGACTCTGAGCACAGGTGTGACGCAGACCCAGCCACACGTGTTTAGTGGAGGCTTTCTGTGCCACCTCCATCACCCAGAGCTGGATCTCCTCAGAGTGAACCGAGACCAGATCTAGATGCTTCTCCCTGCAGTACCACAGAGCTTCTCTCCAGGTCAGGCTCTGCTGGATCAGGATCAGCTTATCTGGAGGTAGGAGGAAAATGATCAGGGGGTAATTTAGACATTCCAGTGTTTCACATGCTGGTGTACCGTATACCAAACACAGACTCTGAGTTAGGTGTGTGTTTCTCAAAGGGTTCTGCACTAGAACAATATTAATAGATCTAAATCTGTAACTAATGAGGTATAACAGTGTATAAATGATCATATATGCTAAATAAGTGTAGTAGAACTCACTCTGGTAACAGATGAAGGGGAGCTGGTTACTGCAGGTCTCATTATCCCACCGACCCTTCTCAGTTATAGACACTGTGGTACAGTTACCCTCTGCACCCTGACCATAGTGATCTGACCCAGACTTCCAGTATCGGAATGAGGAGTTACTCTGATCTGACCACGTCCAGGAGTCGTAGAACAGGCCGATCCAGATATGACTAGCAGGATGTTGTTTAGTTAAATTAAAGATCTGCTGGTTCTCAGTCTGGTTCCTCACTCTGACCAGGTCTGTGTGATGGTCTCTGCAGTAGCTCTGAGCTTCATACCAGCTCTTCTTCTCATTAATGAACACATACCTCTCAGTGTTAGTCTTCTTTTCTGAAAGATATAATTACAGTAATATTAGTTATAGTTGGTCATTTCTGCCCTCATAACCCACCAAATGATGGAAAGGTAAAAACGAGGAACACAAAATCATTCAGTCAGATTTCAGTGATAATGCTGTTCACTAATATGTATCTGGACGTTCTTACCATCATAACACACAAAGGTGTATGAAGCATCACAGCGAACATCAAACCAGATTTCAGCATCATTTTTCATTGCCACACAGAACTCTTTCCCACCAGCATTGTTAGGTTCTCCACTGGCCCAGTTTCGGTATGCACCTCCCTCACTGTCGTAACCTCCATCCACCAGAGACCACAGCCATTTCCCAGTGCCCCCTCTAGACAAGCCGATCCACACAGAGCTGCTGGGTTTGTCTTTCAGAGTAGCGTTCAGCTTCTTCATCTCCTCCATGGTGTTGATGGTGGCCAGATCAGTGTAGTTCTGTCTGCAGTAGTTCTGAGCTTCAGTCCAGGTTTTACTCTCACTCACAACGACGTACTGATGAGGAACGTGTGCAGATACACCACACACAGCTGTGGGGAACATGAACAGGGGACTAATTTTCAGGGGAATCTCAGGTTAGTAGAGTCTGTTGTCATACTGGGTTCTCCTGCAGCGTTCAGATGCACACACATACTGACCTGAGAAGAAGAAGAAGGTGATGGAAACCCAGTTCTGATCCATTTCTGAGAGAAAGAGAGAAGCAGGGTTTAGTACTTTGGTCAGTTACATCAAGCTCCAGGAGAACTCAGGTTCTTGTATGTGACCCATTGAAGTAAAACGGGTTCAAATAAGAGGAAGTTCATACATAGCTAATTTTGACCCAAAGAACCGTGGTTCTAGATCTAGCTTGGTGCTATTTAGAGAACGTCAACAGAGTGATGATTATATTGTACCTAATGGCACTTCCATTTAAAATTGTAAACAGAGAAATAATGAAATATATCCAATATCTATTCTATTAATCTCATTTCATATGATCCTTTCTACTGACTCTTTGGGGGCGGGGCTACTACACCATCCGTTACTTCAGGCGAACTCTAGTCAGTCTGTTCAGAGCACTGCTGGAGAGGTGTTGGTGAAACTTGAGCTCTATGTTTAAAAATTGGTTTTAAATTTTCAGTACAGTGTAAAAAGTCATAACTGCTACTTAATATAAAAGCTTTAACCAGCCACATATACACAAGCTGAGCTTTTCTCACGTACACCCACCACAACCCAGGAGGGTACCAGCCCCACCACCTCCAGCAACACTCCTTAGCTGAGCTAATCAGGTATAATGAATGCCAGGGATCACAATCCTGAAATTAGCAGGACAAAGGCTTTTTCTTAAACACTCTACAATACTCTGTGATTAACAGACTTCAGATTTTAAGTGTTAATTCATTTTCGAAAAAGTAAACCTTGTTTTCATTTAGTGGTTACTGGTGAGTAAGTATAGACTGCTGGGTAAAAATGGCCGTTATAACCTCTTAACATCAAACCCACAGCTCAATAACGTGTGTAAAAGTAGTTCTAGAGTCTATACGTTAGACTGGTGCTGTATGTAGAGGTAGAAAATCAGCAGAACGTACCTGAGAGCTTCCTTTTCCACTCTTCATGCACTTCTGTTCACTCCTCCTCACTAAATGACCTGTACCTGTCTCTCTACCTGCTCTGTATATCCACTTTAACCCCTCCTACCTGTGTCATCAGCAGTCCTGGTGCCTGACGTTATCTGAATCGTACAACAGGTCACTGTTTCAGTGATCATCATTCTCTTTGCATTGACCGCTATTAATCCACAGTCTACATCATCATCCCTTCATTGTCCAGCGTTGATTCATGGGTAGTTCTCTACAGTACAGTAACTGTGGCTTTTAGGAGGATTGTTAGGGATTCTGTAAACCCACCGTGTCCAGGAACTAGGAGCTGATAAACAAACTGGAGTTCTGAACACGGAAACTCCAGGCGACAGGCCCGCCTGCTGCAGGTGGGCATACTTTGCATATGTTCACACATGGACATCACTAGGAACAAAGAGGTGCCTATGAGCTCATTTCCAAATACGCTGAGCTGATGCTGCAGGTGGACTTTTATTGGTAACTGATAACAGCTTTATGATGGTACGTATCCATCGCTATACTTTCCAGGCAGCATGTCTGAATGCTCTTTGTTGTTGTCTATACCATATAGTTACAGTGGAATATCAATACTCAGTTACTGGTAGAACGAGGGAAAACTGACTGAGCCAGAGAGGACAAACCTGACATCTTCAGGATGGAGTTCTGGGAGGCTTACCCAAAAAGAGATCTCCAGAATGAATTTGGAAACTGCTCAGGTCTTTGAATGTGTGTTGACTGTCATGTATCGGTAGAAAGAAACAGTCAACCAACACACATTGGCAGACCTGACCCACATATAGCCTTTTTAAACCAATAGAACTCTGGTCCCTAAACTGGCTTCATAGAACCTTGGTGCTATTCAGGGATCCAGTCTGCGTTTGAACCAGATTTTATTAGAACCAAGAAACATCAAGGAAGAAATCACCAACATCAACACAGGGCGCTGCACAGTGGTGGTAAACAGTAGTACCCTGATGGTGGAGCGTACGGATTACCTGCGAGTGTTTGGGCTGTTACTCCAGATGTTTGTTTAGATTCAGAAAGCAGCTCAGATCCACTACTGGAGATAAGATTTAAAACAGGTTCTTCAGCAGACCCCTGGGTGGCGCCATTGTTTCCTTCTCTTTCCACAAGAACTGATATGCCCTCCACCCCTACCACACCGTCTGCAGGAACTGTGTGAGGAAATGTAAGCTGCATGGGATGGATTATCGCAGGACGCCATTAGAAACTGGAAAATCAGGAAATCTGGAATACTGGGAATCTGACACCCAATCCCAACCTGAACCTATTGGCACTGCTGCAGAAGCTCTGTATCCACTCTCACTGTGACACTGTTGAGACTCCCTTGGTACCAAAACACTATCGGAGGTTCTGCACTGTATGATGTACTTTTCATCCAAAGCTAGAACCAGTTATTAATATTTCACAGCTGGATGAATCAGACTGTTGTAGGTGTTACTTGGTGACGGGTTAGTAAGACCATTAGCTAGGCTTTGTTATGAACACAGTGCTATAAGAACGTGTTAGGTAATGGCAGCATGTATGTACACAGCTGAATGGAGACTAAGTTGAATCAGTAAAGACGTACACTGAAATCAGTTTCCCAGATTTATTGAAAACCGACAGAAATAACAATTACAGTTCAGATTTCTTATGGTTACATATTCAAACTCAAACGCTGTGAAAACACAAGTACACTTCTCAGGAGAAGACAAGAACATTTTGAACCTGCCATCCCCATGGAAACAAAGCTCACTAAGGTACTTTAAGTCATGACCAATGTGATTATTGTACTAGTGTTGATATGATAACTATGTACTTAGCACTAATAATTCTACTTAATATACTATTAAACATGTACTTAAATAGAACTAACTAATATGTACTCCATAATGGACTAAGATTCACTTAGATATACTTAAGTACATATTAAAGTAGATTTCTAGTACATTAAAATAGACTTCATCTTTACCTGAGAGTGTAAATTAGTATACTTAAGTACACTGAATTACTACTGAGGTACATATATCCATCAACAGACCAGCTGCACCAATAGCTGCACCCAGAAGGAGTAACCTGACACGACCGAAACTTGGTGGGTAGGTTTGACATGGTGGGACATGCTAATGATAATGATAGCCCAACACCGAGACATCTTAAATGTTGGGTTAGCCAACATGGCAGCTCGACTCCATACTGAGACACTACTTCTGTATGTGTAGCTCAATAAATATTGATCATATCAGTCTAGATTCATCATCAGTTATTGATCCTGGTGACCTTTATCTTCCTTCCCAACAACAACACAACACGTCCTTCTGGGTGAAGCTGTTCTTCTGATGATGAGTGAATATAGAGGGAATTATTTTTAATTTTTATTTAAATCAAGGATATGACCTCACTCTAGGTAGTGTATGATAGAGAAATACATTTTTCATACATGAAAATATAATCAAACCAAAATAAAACCAATTAAACATTACATCAAAGCTGATTTATAAAATTACCATCTCTCGTATGTAAATCTCGTAATTTACTGGTACAGAGATTTTAACCTGCACACCCACTACCTAACTTTCATAGGTGGTGCAGATGAAGTTGAGCTTCTGGTTCTCAGGCAAGCTGACCCACTGCTGCTTTCCTCCAGACTGCACCGCTCCGGTTCTCTCTACAGACCTGCAGTGTTCCTCTCCTGTCCCATTACCTGGAGCCCAGTTCTGGTAGCAGATAGACTCTCCACTCACCCAGTACCAGAAGCTGAGGGTGCAGGTGTGACGGAGACCCAGCCACACATGTTCAGTGGAGGCTTTCTGTGCCACCTCCATCACCCAGAGCTGGATCTCCACAGAGTGAACCAAGACCAGATCCAGATGGTTCTCCCTGCAGTACCACAGAGCTTCACTCCAGGTCAGGTTCTGCTGGATCAGGATCAACTTATCTGGAGGTAGAAGGAAAATGATCAGGGGGTAATTTAGACATTCCAGTGTTTCACATGCTGGTGTACCGTATACCAAACACAGACTCTGAGTGAGGTGTGTGTTTCTCAAAGGGTTCTGCACTATAACAATATTAATAGATCTAAATCTGTAACTAATGAGTTATAACAGTGTATAAATGATCATATATGCTGAATAAGTGTAGTAGAACTCACTCTGGTGACAGATGAAGGGGAGCTGGTTACTGCAGGTCTCTTTATCCCACCGACCCTTCTCAGTCATAGACACTGCAGCACACTCGGCACCCTGACCATAGTGATCTGGCCCAGACTTCCAGTATCGGAATGAGGAGTCACTCTGATCTGACCACGTCCAGGAGTCGTTGAACAGGCCGATCCAGATAGCACTATCAGACTGAGACTGTTTAGTTAAATTAAAGACCTGCTGGTTCTCAGTCTGGTTCCTCACTCTGACCAGGTCTGTGTGACGGTCTCTGCAGTAGCTCTGAGCCTCATACCAGCTCTTCTTCTCATTATTGAACACATACCTCTCAGTGTTAGTCTTCTTTCCTGAAAGATATAATTACAGTAATATTAGTTATAGTTGGTCATTTCTGCCCTCATAACCCACCAAATGATGGAAAGGTAAAAACGAGGAACACAAAATCATTTAGTCAGATTTCAGTGATAATGCTGTTCACTAATATGTATCTGGACGTTCTTACCATCATAACACACAAAGGTGTATGGACCATCACAGAGAACATCAAACCAGGTTCCAGAATCTTTAAACATCCCAACACAGAACTCTTTCCTACCAACAGCATCGTTAGGTTCTCCAGTTCCCCAGTTTCGGTATGTGTCTTGCTCACTGTAGAAACCTCCATCTGCCAGAGACCACAGCCATTTCCCAGTGCCCCCTCTAGACAAGCCGATCCATACAGAGCTGCTGGGTTTGTCTTTCAGACTAGCGTTCAGCTTCTTCATCTCCTCCAGGGTGTTGATGGTGGCCAGATCAGTGTAGGTCTGTCTGCAGTGGTTCTGAGCTTCAGTCCAGGTTCTACTCTTATTCACAATGACGTACCGATAAGGAACGAGTGCAGATACGCCACACACAGCTGTGAGGAACACATTAACACACAATCCATATACTGTAAGTCTATAGGTGATGGAAGTTTCCAGACTCTTATTAAACTTATGAGCTTATTAATATTTCATACTGAAGTCTGGGTAGAGGCAAATTGACCCACTGACCAGAAAGCAGGAGGACGATTGGAATCCCTTTCAGATCCATTGGAGATGCTGTCTCACAACCGAGAGCGAATCTGAAGGAGTAGTATCATCCTATAAGACGACTGCACTCAAACTGGCCTGTATGGAATGGTATGATATATATCCGTACTCACACTATAAGGATGAAGGCGGATCTGCTGGTTAAGGTTCTTCCCTCCTCCGTACTGGTAGTGAGGTAAATGCCTCAGGGTTTCTCGCCCGTGATGCGTTTGTGTCCCTCCTGTCCTCACGGTATGTTCATATACAGCATCCCACCTCTTTATATCTCTCTACTGAAAGGCTCCACCTCTGTTACCGGCAGTCCTACAGAGATACCGTCCCAGTCTTGATTTGCCTTTGTAATTAGCCACTGTACAGCGACAGTTCCAGTAAGGAGGAACCGGAAAGCTCTTTGCATGAGGTCCCGTCAACACGGCAGTACCAGTAAGGTGATTTTCAAATCAAATGATCCGCACCAGAGAGATGAATAGAAGAGCTCTTTGCTTTCCAGGCTTTAAATACACATTCAAGCATCCCATGTGGACCGGATTAAGATCAAGCCTGTCAAGGACTGGTCAGGCCCTTTCTCCCTAAGGCAGGTGCAGTGTGTCCTTGGGTTCGTAAAGTTCTTGCTTTGTTTAGTACCTGATTTCGGCTCAGTGGCAGCCCCTGTCACTAACTTGGATGACTGCAGGGCCATTTTGTTGGTCCACTGAGTTGAGGAGATTAACATGAGGTTAATCTTGGCCCTGGTTTTGCAATTTCAGGATCTCTATGAGCCATTTGTCACCAGAGTAGATATTTCTGATGTAGGTATGGTAGCGATGTTTTCTCGATGTCTAGGGCCCTTCAAGAAGCTCCACCCCTGTGAATTCTCCTCACACAGGCTCAGCCCAGCACAGCGCAAGTACTCCATCAGAGCTTCTAGCAGTAAAGTTGGCTTTGGAGGAGTGGCAGCACTTTCTGGAGGGGGTGAAACGTCCATTTGTAGTGTGGGAAGACCAAATTCCTGAACACGCAGCAGGCTCTATGGATGCTGATTGTTGGGTCCAAGCACATCAGATTCTGAAGCATCTGTTGATCTAGGAGTTCAGTAGTGCAAATGGCTTGGAATCTAAGGATGCCTACCCTCTAGGAGGAGTCCTGTAAAAGGATCAGCCAATGCCGCTGGCCACCAGCGGAAGGCCTCAAGGAGCTGGGGGATCTGGATCAAGCCTCAGCTGTAATCTGCACCTGACTATGCACACCTGTGAGTCACACCATACATACTCGGTCCAAATCTGTGTTTACCATAGCAGCTTTTGGAAGGATGAATGAGAGCGGTATCCAGGGTTATGGTATCTATGGTATCTATGGTATTGTAGAAAGGAAACAAAAAACCAGAGAGAAGAAAAAGAACAGGGTGAAAAGGAAAAGAGAGAAAGCTGAAAATAAAAGAGGAAGATAAAAAGAAAAGGCTGAGATGGAACGAGTCCCGGTTAAATAGCGAGTGTGTCCTGAGTTGCTGGTGAGATTCAGTCTCCTTTGTTTGAGCACACTGAAATCAGGTGTTTCCTTTTTCTGAGATTCCCGTCTCTTTGTTTTGCACCTCTTCTCATTCATCTTGTTCCCACCTTCGCTATTCAACCTCAGTGGTGCAGTGGTAACATGTTGACCATGTCAGAGGTTCCAACCTGACTGGAGTGAGTTCATTAGTACCCACAGCACCCTCCACTCAGATCTGTCTAAAGGAATAACCCACCTAACCACAACATGTTCATGATGGACCGACCAATAGAATCGCTCCAAACATGCTTAGTAATAAACCTTGTTCTATCAGCTCCACTGCAGGTTGAGGAAGCTGGCTCATCCTCCAGTACAGCTCCATTCTGGAGGTGTTTGTGGACTGTATAATTCCATGAGGGCTCATTGAAAGTTTGATGTCTTCACTCAAATCAACTCAGAAATGAAGAGCTGAACGGCTAAGTGCTACCTAGATCCCAGTCCTTTCAGCACTAACATGCATACTGCATTCAGACATGAACCTTTAAGTTAACTTTCAACAGGCTTTATTTACACAAGGCTTTCTATCACGTTGTGCATCTTGAATCTTAACCGGATCAGGTCTGATGGACTCTGGTTAGGGCACACATGCTCTACAGGGAAGATACAGATGTTGTTTTTCTGCGAGATGAGAAACTTGAATACAGAATATCATATAAACTGCACCATAATGTTCGCAAAGGCCACATATTGGGCTTTCATCTCTTCCCCCAAAATATTAAATTCAGCCATTTCCAAGTAACTGTGCATTAACATGTGCAGACGTACGTTCTCTGTGGATGATGGGTAACAAAGCATCATTTGTTCAGGGTCACCCAAACATTCACATACGACTGTATGTACAGCATCCCAGCCTGCTGTGTATGAATACTGGCTATGTATGAACATGCAAATGGACTCTAACCTGGACATTGTACACATGACTTGATCTTACTGGCACTGCTACACTTCAACCCCAAACCCAACCTGGACCTACTAGCACTGCTCTAACATTATATCATGTTGTCTGGGTAATATTTATGAAGGCTATTATGGCCATAAAGATTTGGAACACAAGTTCGCTAGACCAGTGTTGTTCACCTTGACAGTGTGTGTCTGTTGATTGGTGGGCCAGGGCTTCTGACGGAGCACTGACTTCCAAAAGGAAGGAGCTTACCTACATGTCTATCTGACTGATAACAGCTGAGCAAAGCAAAATGGACCCCAGGATCTGTGTTCAGTACAGGGGAAGTGCTGGACAGTCAATCTAAGTAATGGATGTTGGTTTGAAAAATATTTTGAGGTTTTGTTTCCTTTGACTAAATTTACTTCAAGTAAAGCTTCATAACTTGTGAGACTGAGCTAATAACACTAGAGGAGTAATCTCTGTTTATCAATTTTCCAATAATCAGAAACTGCATTATTGTTATCTGATAGTTCAGTGTCCCAACAGATTTAGGCAGAAACATGATAATATTATGTTTATGTATTTTATTGATCACATTAAGCAACTCATAGCATATGGCATATGGAAATAAATGATGGCTAGAAAATACATACAGTTAAAAATGGATAACATCCAGATAGGAAATATATATTTAAAATGACTATTAAAAACAGATTTTATGATGTATTCTTTTAACTACTATAAGCTCAGTTTTACAAAAAGCATTACAGATGGTGCAGAAAGAAGAGCCGTTAAAGAAAGCTTGAATGAACTCTGCACATCAAACACACTGGATTATATTCCATATGTAAATATAGTTCATGTAGAGAGACCCATATACATCTATTACATATGCTGCATATCCTGGTTATGGAAAACAAACCACTTCACTGTTCTTCACCAGTCTTCATTGTTGGGAAGAAAAAGAAAAAGTACCAGGTTTACAAATGTACTTCAATCAACATTCCATTAACCCTCACGTACAGAGTCACTCACCTTCATAGGTGGTGCAGATGAAGTTGAGCTTCTGGTTCTCAGGCAGGCTGACCCACTGCTGTTCTCCTCCAGACTGCACCGCTCCGGTTCTCTCTACAGACCAACAGTCTTCTCCTCCTGTCCCGTTACCTGGAGCCCAGTTCTGGTAGCAGATGGAAAACCCACTCACTCAGTACCAGAGACTCTGAGCGCAGGTGTGACGCAGACCCAACCACACATGTTTAGTGGAGGCTTTCTGTGCCACCTCCTTCACCCAGAGCTGGATCTCCTCAGAGTGAACCGAGACCAGATCCAGATGCTTCTCCCTGCAGTACCACAGAGCTTCTCTCCAGGTCAGGTTCTGCTGGATCAGGATCAGCTTATCTGGAGGTAGGAGGAAAATGATCAGGGGGTAATTTAGACATTCCAGTGTTTCACATGCTGGTGTACCGTATACCAAACACAGACTCTGAGTTAGGTGTATGTTTCTCAAAGGGTTCTGCACTATAACAATATTAATAGATCTAAATCTGTAACTAATGAGTTATAACAGTGTATAAATGATCATATATGCTGAATAAGTGTAGTAGAACTCACTCTGGTAACAGATGAAGGGGAGCTGGTTACTGCAGGTCTCATTATCCCACCGACCCTTCTCAGTTATAGACACTGTGGTACAGTTACCCTCTGCACCCTGACCATAGTGATCTGGCCCAGACTTCCAGTATCGGAATGAGGAGTTACTCTGATCTGACCACGTCCAGGAGTCGTAGAACAGGCCGATCCAAATATGACTAGCAGGATGTTGTTTATTTAAATTAAAGACCTGCTGGTTCTCAGTCTGGTTCCTCACTCTGACCAGGTCTGTGTGATGGTCTCTGCAGTAGCTCTGAGCTCCATACCAGCTCTTCTTCTCATTAATGAACACATACCTCTCAGTGTTAGTCTTGTTTTCTGAAAGATATAATTACAGTAATATTAGTTATAGTTGGTCATTTCTGCCCTCATAACCCACCAAATGATGGAAAGGTAAAAACGAGGAACACAAAATCATTCAGTCAGATTTCAGTGATAATGCTGTTCACTAATATGTATCTGGACGTTCTTACCATCATAACACACAAAGGTGTATGGACCATCACAGAGAACATCAAACCAGGTTCCAGAATCTTTAAACATCCCAACACAGAACTCATTTCCCTGTCCCTTAGCATTGTCTGGTTCTCCACTGTTCCAGTTTCGGTATGCACCTCCCTCACTGTAGAAACCTCCATCTGCCAGAGACCACAGCCATTCTCCAATACCCCGTCTGACTAACCCGATCCACACAGAGCTGCTGGGTTTGTCGTTCAGAGTAGCGTTCAGCTTCTTCATCTCCTCCATGGTGTTGATGGTGGCCAGATCAGTGTAGTTCTGTCTGCAGTAGTTCTGAGCTTCAGTCCAGGTTTTACTCTCACTCACAACGACGTACCGATAAGGAACGTGTGCAGATACACCACACACAGCTGTGAGGAACATGAACAGGGGTCTTATTATCAGGTTAGTAGAGTCTGTTATCATACTGGGTTCTCCTGCAGCGTTCAGGTGCACACACATACTGACCTGAGAGGAAGAAGAAGGAGAGGGAAACCCAGTTCTGATCCATTTCTGAGAGAAAGAGAGAAGCAGGGTTTAGTACTTTGGTCAGTTACATCAAGCTCCAGGAGAACTCACGTTCTTGTTTCTGTTGTATACGGATTGTGTTGTTTGTATGTGACCCATTGAAGTAAACCGGTTCAAATAAGAGGAAGTTCAGATGTAGCTATTTTTGTCCCAAAGAACCGTAGTTCTAGATCTAGTTCATTTCAGGCTTCTTAGAACCTTGGTGCTATTTAGAGAACGTCAACAGAGTGATTATCATATTGTAACTAATGGCACTTCCATTTAAAATTGTTAACAGAGAAATAATGAAATATATCCAATATCTATTCTATTAATCTCATTTCATATGATCCTTTCTACTGACTCTTTGGGGGCGGGGCTACTACACCATCCGTTACTTCAGACGAACTCTAGTCAGTCTGTTCAGAGCACTGCTGGAGAGGTGTTGGTGAAACTTGAGCTCTATGTTTAAAAATTGGTTTTAAATTTTCAGTACAGTGTAAAAAGTCATAACTCTGGTCAGATATGAACTGAAATACCCTCAGAGTGTAATTTTTGACAGAGATACAGAGTAAAGGTGTAAGAAGCTTCAGTATGCTATGGCTAGCTAGCATGCTAACCCAGCCCTTACCTTTCCTATGGCTCTCTGGATGCACACAGAGGCTAATGCAGGCAGACACGAGGCTGGGTGGTCTTTCTTACTGCTGTTCTGTCTTATACATACAGACTGCCCACCCAGGAAAGGACCCCCTGCCCATGTCTGGGACCAGAATGAACGGTCCCTGTGGTTTTACTTTTACAAACCAACTCAACACAGTGTAGGGGTGACCGGGTTCCAGTCACATCGACACACATAGACGGGTTCCACTTAACTGCTACTTCATTTAAAAGCTTTAACCAGCCGCATATACACAAGCTGAGCTTTTCTCATGTACACCCACCACAACCCAGGAGGGTACCAGCCCCACCACTTCCAGCAACACTCCTTACCTGAACTAACCAGGTATAATGAATGCCAGGGATCACAATCCTGAAATTAGCAGGACAAAGGCTTTTTCTTAAACACTCTACAATACTCTGTGATTAACAGACTTCAGATTTTAAGCGTTAATTCATTTTCAGAAAGCTAAACCTTGTTTTCATTTAGTGGTTACTGGTGATTAAGTCTAGACTGATGGGTAAAAATGGCCGTTATAACATCTTAACATCAAACCCACAGCTCAATAACGTGTGTAAAAGTAGTTCTAGAGTCTATACGTTAGACTGGTGCTGTATGTAGAGGTAGAAAATCAGCAGAACGTACCTGAGAGCTTCCTTTTCCACTCTTCATGCACTTCTGTTCGCTCCTCCTCACTAAATGACCTGTACCTGTCTCTCTACCTGCTCTGTATATCCACTTTAACCCCTCCTACCTGTGTCATCAACAGTCCTGGTACCTGACGTTATCTGTCGTACAACAGGTCACGGTTTCAGTGGTCATCATTCTCTTTGCATTGACCTCTATTAATCCACAGTCTACATCATCATCCCTTCATTGTCCAGCGTTGATTGATGGGTAGTTCTCTACAGTACAGTAACTGTGGCTTTTAGGAGGATTGTTAGGGATTCTGTAAACCCACCGTGTCCAGGAACTAGGAGCTGATAAACAAACTGGA
The DNA here is from genome assembly GCA_024036415.1 of Prochilodus magdalenae. Taxonomy (NCBI): domain Eukaryota; kingdom Metazoa; phylum Chordata; class Actinopteri; order Characiformes; family Prochilodontidae; genus Prochilodus; species Prochilodus magdalenae. The sequence continues at coordinate 3,241 of JAMWET010002776.1, read as the reverse complement.
CTTCTGAACACGGAAATTCCAGGCAACAGGCCCGCCTGCTGCAGGTGGGCATACTTTGCATATGTTCACACATGGACGTCACTAGGAACAAAGAGGTGCCTATGAGCTCATTTCCAAATACGCTGAGCTGATGCTGCAGGTGGACTTTTATTGGTAACTGATAACAGCTTTATGATGGTACATATCCACTGCTATACTTTCCAGGCAGCATGTCTGAATGCTCTTTGTTTTGTCTATACCATATAGTTACAGTGGAATATCAATACTCAGTTATTCCAATTTGGATCCTGCCTTCAACCGGGTGGTAGAATGAGGGAAAACTGACTGAGCCAGAGAGGACAAACCTGACATCTTCAGGCTGGAGTTCTGGGAGGCTTACCCAAAACGAGATCTCCAGAATGAATTCGGAAACTGCTCAGGTCTTGGAATGTGTGTTGACTGTCATGTATCGGTAGAAAGAAACAGTCAACTAACACACATTGGCAGACCTGACCCACATATAGCCTTTTTAAACCAATAGAACTCTGGTCCCTAAACTGGCTTCATAGAACCTTGGTGCTATTCAGGGATCCAGTCTGCGTTTGAACCAGATTATATTAGAACCAAGGAACATCAAGGAACAAATCATCAACATTAACAGAGGGCGCTGCACAGTGGTGGTAAACAATAGTACCCCGATGGCGGAGTGTATGGATTACCTGCGAGTGTTTGGGCTGTTACTCCAGATGTTTGTTTAGATTCACAAAGCAGCTCAGATCTACTACAGGGGATAAGATGTAGAACTGGTTCCTCAGCAGACCACTAGGTGGCGTCACTGTTGCCTTCTCTTTCCACAAGCACAGACACGCCCTCCACCCCTACCACACCATCTGCAGGAACTGTGTGAGGAAATTTAAGCTGCATGGGATGGATTATCGCAGGACGCCATTAGAAACTGGAAAATCAGGAAATCTGGAATACTGGGAATCTGACAACCAATCCCAACATGAACCTATTGGCACTGCTGCAGAAGCTCTGCATCCACTCTCACTGTGACACTGTTGAGACGACCTTGGTACCTAAAGACTATCGGAGGTTCTGCACTGTATGATGTACTTTTCATCCAAAGCTAGAACCAGTTAATAATATTTCACAGCTGGATGAATCAGACTGTTGTAGGTGATACTTGGTGACGGGTTAGAAAGACCATTAGCTAGGCTTTGTTATGAACACAGATCTAGAAGAACGTGTCAGGTAATGGCAGCATGTATGTACACAGCTGAATGGAGACTAAGTTGAATCAGTAAAGACGTACACTGAAATCAATTTCCCAGATTTATTGAAAACCGACAGAAACAACAATTACAGTTCAGATTTCTTATGGTTACATATTCAAACTCAAACGCTGTGAAAACACAAGTACACTTCTCAGAAGAAGACAAGAACATTATGAACCTGCCATCCCCATGGAAACAAAGCTATGACTAATGTGATTATTGTGCTAGTGTTGATATGATAACTATGTACTTAGCACTAATGATTCTACTTAGTACACTATTAAACCTGTACTTAAATAGAACTAACTGTACTTAACTGTACTGTTTAAGACTCCACTAAGATTCACTTAGATATACTTAAGTACATATTAAAGTAGATTTCTAGTACATTAAAATAGACTTCATCTTTACCTGAGAGTGTAAATTAGTATACTTCAGTACACTGAATTACTACTGAGGTACATACACCCATCAACAGACCAGCTGCACCAATAGCTGCACCCAGAAGGAGTCCCCTGACACGACTGAAACTTGGTGGGTAGGTTTGACATGGTGAGACATGCTAATGATAATGACAGCCCAACACCGAGACGTCTGGAATGATTGGTTAGCAAACATTGTGGCCCGACTCCACACTGAGACAGACTTCTGTATGTGTAGCTCAATAATTATTGATCATATCAGTCTAAATTTATCATCAGTTATTGATCCTGGTACCCTCTATCTTCCTTCCCAACACCACCGCAACCCCACACCATCTTCTGGGTGCAGCTGCTCTTCTGATGATAATGAGTGAATATAGAGGGAATTATTATTATTTTTAAATCATGTAAGGATATGACCTCATGCTAAGTAGTGTATGATAGAGAAATACATATTTCACACATGAAAATATAAAAAACAAATAAACATTACATCAAAGATGATTTATTAAATTACCAACTCGTACTCGTATGTAAATCTGATAATTTACTGGTTAGAGATTTAAGGACAGAGGCCGTAACTACAATAAATGATTTATGGTTATGAATAATAACAGCCAGTAGAAGCACACACTAGAGCTTTAGCACCCATTATTAGATAAACCACCCAACACCAAATCACTGTACAAACAAGCTCACCAGACTGAACATGAGTCACCATGCATGTTTAAGGTGGTGGTAACTTCAGACGCCTGCAGATGGCGCTGTATGAGGATGAGGGGGCTGTAAATACCTGCAGGGTGTGAGTGACGGATCCATAGATAGTTTAGTCTGGTGGTCTTATACCTCATGTTAATACCCCCATAGAAGCCTGAGAAGAAATACACAGCTGCAGATCTGCTGCCTGTAGAAGAGGAGCCACGCCGGGTCTCAGTCTTCATTTTCAGGGAGAGAAAATACAAGTAATGAGGATTAACTGGAATCACCATCACCACTCAAGTAACCCGCACACCCACTACCTCACCTTCATAGGTGGTGCAGATGAAGTTGAGTTCCTGGTCCTCAGGCAGGCTGACCCACTGCTGCTTTCCTCCAGACTGCACCGCTCCGGTTCTCTCTACAGACACACAGTCTTCTCCTCCTGTCCCGTATCCTGGAGCCCAGTTCTGGTAGCAGATGGAAAACCCACTCACCCAGTACCAGAGACTCTGAGCGCAGGTGTGACGCAGACCCAACCACACATGTTTAGTGGAGGCTTTCTGTGCCACCTCCTTCACCCAGAGCTGGATCTCCTCAGAGTGAACCGAGACCAGATCCAGATGCTTCTCCCTGCAGTACCACAGAGCTTCTCTCCAGGTCAGGCTCTGCTGGATCAGGATCAGCTTATCTGGAGGTAGAAGGAAAATTATCAGGGGGTAATTTAGACATTCCAGTGTTTCACATGCTGGTGTACCATATACCAAACACAGACTCTGAGTTAGGTGTGTGTTTCTCAAAGGGTTCTGCACTATAACAATATTAATAGATCTAAATCTGTAACTAATGAGTTATAACAGTGTATAA
>JAMWET010002775.1:0-37604 GCA_024036415.1 Prochilodus magdalenae | reverse complement strand
CCGCGTTCAGCCCGCAGTTTCCCGCCGCAGTGAAGTAACCAGGTGATGGCTCAAACACGATGGTGCAAGATGGCTGCTTCACGCAACGTTTCACAGCAACGCTGGGCCGGCAATAGCGCAAAGCTACCACGCTTATAAGCCTTGAAGATTCACCACAGGCAAACAATGCCAACGCTGTCCTGCCAAACACCGCCACTACCACCAATATTAGAATGCTGCCCAGCCGTAGAGCGAGCAGTCAGACGCGGCAAAACTAGGGCAAGTCCACTGAAAGCAGGGAGGAATCTAAAGGCTGAGATCTCCCCTGCTCAGCTGGTGCCTCTGAAACCTGCCTGTCTTCCACTGGCGCCACTATAGAAGGCCCTGTGGTCCTAGAACTACTTGGAACAACCGCAGCAGGAGGTATAGTCTCCGATACCAACAGCCATAGGTCACCATCACTGGAGGTGTCATTAGCTGCTACTGATGGAGGAGAAGTCCTAGGTGGAGGAACAGGAGCCTCTTTCCGGACTTGAGCCTTCAGCATGTCACGATGGACATGCTTTACTTTACGTAAATCATCCGCAGGGGCAATTGTGTAAACAGCACCTTCACCCTGAGGGACTCTAAGCACACTACAGAACTCCAGATATCCTGGATGTTGTGTCTACCCCGTGCACTATAGTCCCTGGAGGTACACAAACTGACCCTCCTGTAAGGGTTCATCCCGAACCCGCTGATCATGCCGTTCCCTCCGGCAGCCAGCAGCTACCAACAACCGTTCATGGGCTCCTTCAAATGCTAGTTTAAGTCGAGCCTGGTGTTCCAACACCCAGTCCTGGAATCCCCCAGGCACAGGATCCTGTACCCAACCCAACAGAAAATCAATGGGGAGTCTAGGTTCTTGGCCAAACATTAAAAGTAAGGAGACTCGCCAGTGCCCTGATGAGGGGTGGTGTTATAGCAGAAAATCACCTGTGGCAAATTAGATGCCCAGTACTGCTTCCAAGAGGTGGGCAAGGTACGCAAAAGGTTATGAAGCGTTCTATTAAAGCGCTCGCACTGTCCATTACCAGCAGGATGGTATGGGGTCGTCTGAGACCTTTCCACCCCATACAAACTGCTGCATCAGAGCGCTTTCAAAGCTCCTACCCTGATCTGAATGGATACGGAACACCAAACTTAAAAAAACATTCCATCAACCAGACCTGTGCCACCCTCGATGCCCATTGATTGCGAGTGGGAACTGCTACAGTGTATTTACTGAAAACATCAGTCATTACCAACACATTCTCCAAGCCATTCTGAGAGGGCTCCAAACACCGTAAAATCAATGGCCACGATTTCATTCGGCCTGGATGGCAACAGATGTCCCATGAAACTGTGGGGTACCTGGCCCGAATATTTAGCAACTTGGCACCGCTCACACTCTTGCCACCACTGTTTGATGTCCACAAACATCCCTGGCAAATAACACCTCTGCCTTACTTACTCTGTGGTCCGCTCAGTACCCTGATGACTGTGTTCCTATTGTAGGTGTCTCAGTATCTCCTTCTTAAGAACTTCTCCTTCTGGGCAAAATGAATTCTCACCTCCTCACCTCCATCTGAATGAAACACTCGGCGATACAACACCCCTTCGTTCTCTCAGCCGGAGAGGGCCAAACTTGCTTCCTCCAAAACACCAAAACCTCTTTAAGAAGAGGATCTGACTCCTGCAAGGAACGAATGTCCAAAGAGGAATTGCCTGGTAGCACAGCGACCATAGTCTGAGTAGCCAACACCATGGGGTCCACCTGTGAGGCCCGTTGGACTGACACAGGGACCGAGGTACCTGGAATGACATGCTCGGCTAAACTGGGACCTGATAGATACTGACGTGACAACGCGTCTGCATTCTTATTACTGCGGCCTGAACGATACTTTATTTCAAAGTCAAACACTGCAAGTTGTGCAGCCCATCGATGCTCTGTGGCTCCCAGTTTTGCAGACTGAAGATAACTCAGAGGATTATTATCTGTGAACACCATACACTTGTGCCCCAAAAGATATTCATGGAACTTTTCTGTCATAGCCCACTTAAGTGCCAAAAATTCCAACTTCATGGAACTATAGTTGACCATATTACGCTCAGGGGGCTGAAGACCTCGACTGGCATGAGCTACCGGCCGAACACTACCCTCATGCTCTTGAGAGAGCACCGCTCCAAGGCCACTGTGGCTGGCGTCAATTTCTAAAATAAAGGGCTTTGAAAAATCTGCATAGGCCAGGACTGGAGCAGAAACCAACTTTGCCTTCAAAGTCTCAAAACTCTGCTCGCACTGAGGAGTCCAGGCTGTGCCCAGGACCTGCTCTGAACCTTTCTTGGCCTTTACACCTACTAATGTAGCCACTAACTTGTGCAGAGGGCCTGCTAGTTGAGAAAATCCCTCTACAAAGCGCCTATAGTAGCTGGCAAATCCTAGGAAGGAGTGCAGCTCTGACACATTACCAGGACGCTGCCACTCTGCTACCGCCTCGATCTTTGCAGGATCAGTAGAAACCCCTTTGCTAGAAATGACGTGTCCCAGGTAGCTAACTTCCTGTCGGAAGAAGGCACACTTTCCCAACTTGGCCTTTAACCCTTCTTTTTGAAGACGCCCAGTCGCTGCAAGTGCTGGGAAACAGAAGGGGAGAACACAATGATATGGTCAAGATAAAGGAGCAATGACTGATACTGTTGGTCTCCAGACATCCGTTGCATCAAGCGCTGGAAAGTACTTGGAGCATTGCAAAGCCCAAATGTCATCCGATTCCACTCAAATAGACCAAAGGGCGTACAAAAAGCAGTTTTAGGCTTATCCTGTTCTGCCACTGGGACCTGATTATACCCACTGGCCAGATCTAGAGTGGAGAACCAGCGGGCCCAGAAAGTGCATCCAGGTTCTCCTCAATGCGCGGTAAAGGGAAAGCGTCTTTGCGCGTCTTATTAAGCAGACGATAATCTACACACATGCGCAGACTGCCATCTTTCCTTTCAACTAGAACAATGGGGGAAGCATAAGGACTACTGCTCTCCCTCACTACCTGAGCCTCAAGAAGCTGATTGATATGGGCCTTCATCTATTCGTACTCTGATAGAGGAATGCGTCTATACCTCTGCCGCACTGGAACATTATCCAGCAAAGGGATCTCGTGTTTTATAAGGTTTGTACAACCCAAGTCACCCTCATGGGCTGAAAAGACTGAGCTGTACCTCTGTAAGAGAGACCTAATCTCCTGTTGTTCTTGGTCCGTCAGAGCAGACAAGTCTACAGCCTCTCTCCCACTCTGGACAGAGCTTGCAGCTACTTGGGAAGACACTGTGGCAGTGGTGGACCGGACTTCTGTAATCCCAGTAGGTAAACTGACAACCTAGATGCTACTTAAAGAACCGAGGCAGGTTCGTGGATGAAGCAGAACTTCAGTGGTTCCTACATTAACCACCGGAACATAGACAGTACCCCTAGCAACCTGGACAAGACAGGGGGAAGCTAATAAACATACTGGCAGACCAGCCTCCAGAGGCTTGAAAAAAGCAGATCGACCAAAACATAATTCTGGGCACGTGCTGGCAACCAATTTCATCACACCACCAGGAATATGCAACGTCCGAGTTCTTCGAACCCTTACGGTACCCATAGGGTCTCTAGGAACTTGGGCCGCAGACTGGTGGCACTGTTGCAAAGCCTCAATAACCGGACCAGGAGCTTGTGCCACTAAGGGCAAACTGAAAAGAGAACGGCCGTGTAACCCAAACAGCTCCTGATAACACCGGCTAATAACGTTCATCCCCAAGACCCCAGGGATGACTGACGAAGCACCAGGAGGAACCTTCACCACCAGGATTCCACAACGAGGCATCACCTTACTGCACGGCAGGACATCCGGTTCTAGATAACCTATATATGGGATATTAAGGCCATTAGCCGCCCGAAGCTGTAACCAATGACAAGACTGGAGACGATCATGACCCCAAGGTTCAAGCTGCTGTAAAAAGAAGCTGTCCGTTACTGTAGACACCATGGAACCAGTATCTAATAAACAAGAGACAATAACGCCACCAACTAAGACGTCAACGACTGGACAGGATGACATTAACCTAGACACGGTACCTGCTCTTGAGCCTAAAGCCACCCCCTCTGAACTGTGGCTCTGCAGCTCAGCGGGCTTTAGTTTTCCGGCTGATAGGAGCGAGACGATCTAACCACGTTCTGAGACGGGAAAGGGTGAGGAGAGGAAACACGTTCCCCATCACACTCCCTCGCAAAATGCCCTGGCTGTTGACATTGAGAAGGACGATTGAGCCCAGAGGAGGTCTGCAAAGAAGCAACTGCTCTTGCTGACGCTTCAAAATGTCCATCAACTCTCCCAATTCGGAGGGCTGTGAGGCACCTGAAGGGGCTGGATGGGCACTTCCCTGCACACTGTACTGTAGGCCATAAGCAGACGGTAGGGAAAAACTACGTCCCCTAGCATCACCTGGCAACCCCTCCCTCTCCCATCGAATGGCTTCCCCACGTATGTCTAGCAGCGTAGCGGTAGGCTGTTGGCGTAGGGGTGGGCGATATGGCCTTCAAATAATATCACAATATTTTGGGATATTTTTGCGATAACGATATTCACTAACGTTATACACAAATATAGTTAAAAGGGTCCATTTTTAAAACACTGTTTTGTGGCCAGTCTTAAATCTATTAGAAATGTTACTAAATTAAGTGTCACATTTTCAATACAGTAAACTTCAAATGAAATAGAATATTCCCTAGTAAATAAATCCTCAATTATATACTCAATGGCAAAACTAAATACTGCGTGAACATTGAGTCCAAATGAAAATGTATTCATTTATTGTGGAGTTGAAAAAAAATTTTTCTCAATATTTATCCAAATAAATGCTTTTGTTTTCACAACAGCAGCAATTTCTTTGGCTAACCAGCAAGTTTTTGGTGTAAAAGTTAACAGAAAAAAAAAATCTTAACCTTAAAATTGTTTTCAACTCTAAAAACAAAAAAAATCTCAAAATTACACAGAATATTCAGTGCTAAATAACACTAACTATAAGATCAATAACTGCCAAAACTGAAAATAATGTATACAGTAAGTGCAAATGGACATGTATACATTTATGTGCAGATGAAAATGAAAATCAGTCACTGTTTATAAAAGTACTATTTACAGCAGCAGTCATTTCTCTGTCTAGAGACAGAATGTGTCCAGCTAACACTATTTTAGATTCTTTGACAAGAAAACCAGCATGTTCACTGATGCTGGTTTCAGAGCTGACCTTTGACAGGTTACAATATTCCCACCAGTGCTAAACACCCTCTCTGAAGGTGCACTGGTTGCAGGAACACACAGATATTTTCTGCTCAACCTGCTAACATGCAACTTCCATTATTTGAGGGGATCACTCTAGCTGTCAGCTTGTGGACACTAAGTAGCTGTTTAGCTCAGCCTGGACTATCTCTGTGTGGGGGAGATCTCTCTTCTCAGTTGTTGTCTTTTTGAAAAAGCTTCCAAGGGTCCTCTTTGCATCACTTTTCACTTCTGTGTCTGAAGCAGAAGCTTGGACAGCTGATTCTGAAGAAGCTGTGGCACTCTGCTCAGCCAGAGTAGCTTCCTGCTCTCTAACTGCTCTGGCTTTAAAGGACCTTCTCTGCACCCATGTGCTGTGTCTTAAAGCGTGGATCAAGCACTGTTGCGAAACTGATTAGTTCCTGAACCTCAGGCTCTTTGAATGTCTTGTTCACATAGTCAAGTATATTGGTTTTCATCATCTTGGTAAGGTCTGTGTCATCCTCTGCAATGTTTAGTGTGTCGTGGTTAAACAAATGAAGGGTAGGCCTAAGGCATGAAACACTTACATAATCTTCACCAGACAAAGCATCTGTAAATTCTAGGAGTGGACCTAGTGCCTTACTGACCGAATCAAGACATCTACATCTTGCCATGTAAGCACTAGGTGCCTGGTTGTTTTGTCAGCAGCCAAGACCTGTGTGATGGCTTTCTCTTGGTCTAACATCCGTTGAATCATTTTTTGTCTTGATCCCCATAGTGTTGGAGATTCAGTGATTAGTTTGTGCTGGGGAAAGCCCATTTCTGCTTGTACCTCTTGGAGTGCCTGCTGCCTCTTCCAGCTATGAGAAAATGCTGCCACGATTTTTTTGCAGACCCCCACTGCTCTTTCAATTCTGGGGTCCTTCACACTCCTCTCTGGTGACGGAGTGAGATAAAGAGAGACAGAATGTATTCATTTAGAAATAGACATTTTTAACAGTCTACTATCAGATGGCAAAAAATATGAAAATTTGTTTTTTTAAACGGAAGGGGAGGGGGAAACGACAGGTAGTGCACCTACGGGTGGCCGTCCCCTACCTAGATATAGCAGCACGGGGGACCACCCAGCAATTTAAAGTACCCACGCACAATTTCTCTGTGCGAGAACCATTTAGGGAGGGCAAATACTTATATATATATTTCTATAATTTGGCCAATCATCACATTCTAGTAGTGTTAGGAGTCTTGCCCAAAAGTCCTTTGCACGGCCAGGGGATCAAACCACAGCAAACATGTTCATCACTGTAGTATACCAACCAACCATGTTCCCTTTGTTCCTCCCCACCACCTCCATTTTGACCCAGTTGTCTGGGGTGGGGAACACCCATGCCCCCCAGTCTAGCTTGAACCGAGGGCAAGACCTACGGCACAGATTCTTTAATTTCCTGTATCCTTCAAATTCTGTAATCATATCAAGGAACAAAATGGTCTTTCTTCTCTCCTGGATCTTTCTAGTAGAAATTAGTTTCTTTGTTTTTATCATAACAAAATAACACACAAAAAATCTAACTTTCCAAGATGTTTAATGAAAATCAAATTTCAAGTAGTAAATATTTAAATCTTGATATCAGCAATTTGATATGCACAAGTGGAAACTAAATATTACAGGTGATTCTCGCAAACAGACTAAACAGCCAAACAAACACACCCCTCCCATAAGTGCTCATGCAAAAGCTCCACTCTGTAAGTCACCAACACACATTGCCAATCTGAACGACAGTTTGATACGGCTAACTTTTCTTTTTCTAAACTTCATGGTCACAGGACAAACTCATGCTGACCTTCTGGCTCTGAGGAACAGAAATAAGTTTGTTATAGAGGAACCTCATCACACAGGTCCTTCAGCTTCAGCACTGGATTTATAAGTAGCTGATGAAAAGGGGCTGCAGGTATGATCACTTGTGTAGTTCTGAGCATAATTTTTATTTTCAGCCTTTTCTCTCCTAAACTCATACAGTACACGTTCCTCACCTCCTTTTTCATCATTCTGCATTTAACATACTGCCCTCCATCTGGATTTAGTGCATTGTAGGAATTTCATGAGGAGATTCTCGGTCTCCTAAAATACAGGGCCTGTGTGCATTTGCAGTTTGGTAGTTCCCCTACTCAAACAATCCCTCTAAATCTGGCGATGAACAGGTGAGTTGAAACAGTAAATCACCAAACTGTGCTGGATACATGTGATCCAGGACTGGAGATGTCCACCATAACTGTTTGATCACCACATAGTACAATACACATTACCACATCTATAGCACAGAATAGGCTCCTGCATTTCTAACTAGCAGTCTTTTGAGATTACTCACGGTCCTGAGGTTCGTCCATACACAGAGAGAAAGAGGAAGCAGGCTAACAGGAGCCCTTCCCGCACAAAGAACCCTCGGAGCACCATGATGAAGTCTGGCCACCAACACCAGGTTAAGGAGCTTCACTGCCTTTTAAAAGGTCACTCAGCCCACACGAGGTTCTCCATACAAGTTTGGACTCATCTGCTCGTCAATGATTAATCTTATCGAGCAACAATATTGGCTACACTGGAAACTCAAGGTCTCAGCAAAAGTGTCCAAATCAGAGGTGGGGGTAACACAGGGGGTGGGGTGGGGGATATACAACTAGGAAATCAGCTCAGGGTAGAGGTTATAACTGTAGATATATAACCCCAATTTTAAAAAAGTTATAAAATGTAAAGAAAAAGAGAATGCAATTATTTGTAAATCTCATAGACCCATATTTTATTCAATGGAACACAGAACACATATCAGTGAACTTCAGAACTTTGAAAATTTGTAGTCTAATGTTTACCGTTGTGTAGCACCGGGGAGATGAATGTTGTTCCATTCTTATTTCGCATCAACATGTTCAGTAATAGACCTCAGTTGTATTTCTGAGAATATGATGTAATGCATTGCAATTAACATTATGTGAAGTAACTAAGGCTCTGTAAACGTAACAGTAAGTGTTTGTAGATTTGCCTTAGTGAGTTTAACAGACAGGTAAATGTAAACTGAATTAAGGACGTGGTTCTGCAGGACAATGTTGTTGCGTACAACGTGCATGTGATTTTAACCTTTTACCTTTACAGGACACCCCAAACAAACACTACGCAAACAGTGAGTGCAAAGTTGATGGTGGCTTTCCCGTAAATGTTGCTACGTCTTCTCTTCTCGTTCCAGGTCCCTGATTTGACCTACCGTACTGTGAAAACAATGCGCAGCTGAACTCTTGGATGCTTCATCTGTTGAGCCGCCTTTCATATTTATAGGGTATGTAACATAGTCCAGCACATCGATCACCCTTTAAACCAGTGTATAACAGCAGCACATATGCTACGTGGAGTTCAGTAGAAAAGAAAGAGAACGTGATTAAAGATGAAGTCATTTCTGAGTCTGGTGCTGTGAGGCTGCAGATCTGAAAGCTCACACACAGGGGGAGGAGTACTCCGTCTCAGACTGGTCACCTGAATGAAAGAGGAGTTTATATTCAGTAAATAAAAGCAGTATAATTACAGTAACAGTGAGAATCATGTAGACTAGTAAACTCTTACTGGTTTGGTAGTAATCATAAACTTTGATCACAGCTGGTTTGAGGTTCTTGACTGGAAGAACCTGTTTAAGATGTAGCTGATAACTCATAGGTCTGTCTCTCGGGACCTGTAGAACACAAATCAGGCACCATCCTGTAAAAAGGTGCTATAACAGCACAGTTCACTGTAAAATTAGTCTTTCTGCGTTTTGTGTCACTCTGGGTGTACAAGAAGGTTTTTAATCTGCAAAGTTTTTTCAAAATCACTTACAAACCCAGTTGCATCCCCCAACATCGACATCACTGATTATGAAACTATGTTGATTTGTATAACGTGATGGCCTCACCCACTGAAGACATGAATTCCTTTGGAGAGCAAGCTGTGACTAAAAAATCTGGAGTGTGGGAACATTTAGGACAAAGACCCAACAATGTGATGCTCTGCAAACTGTGTGGAGAAGGCTTATAACAGATGACCTAATGTTCTAATAGGATGTTTTCAGAGTGTCAGTGGCTCAGATTGGGTGTAAAGGAACCATTATGTTAAAAAAATGCATTTGTTTCTTTTATTCTGTAACTTTCATCCTCAGTGTGAATCAGCTGTTAATCTTGTTTTCCCCTCAGCACAACCTTTTAGGACACTAAAACAATACTACAGCTTGTAAATCATATTTTCCTTTTACTACATTGATGCAAAACTACCCTAAATACTATCATTTGCATTTTTAGGCCAGTATTTAAGTTAAAATATTAATTCCCTATTTCAGGTTGTATACAGCGATTAAATAAAAAGCCCTGCCACTCCTCCATCAGAGTATCACCAAAAACACCAAAGAGCTCAAAATAATGTTTCACAGGAGGAACTGTAGTACGGCAGCTATTTCCTCATGTGTACATGACGAGGCCAAAAACCACAAATGAATATCCGTAACCTTTGATCTCTTAGGTGGCACTGCATTAAAAATAGGCATGTCACTGCTGCACCCAGAAATTCACTTTACAACTGTACTGTGCACAATGGAAGTCATCTGTCAACAAAATCCAGAATCCAGTAAATCTGGATCCAGGATCCGTCTGACTTCTGTGGGATCGTTTGAAATGCTCAGAGGAAATGTGCACTGTGATGCGATGAGTCAACATTGCAGATTGTTTATGGAAAGAATGGATGTTGTGTTCTCTGGACCAAAGAAGAAAAGAAAAGATAAAGCACACAGTTCAAAAGCCAGCATCCTTTATGGTATGTGGTGTATTAGTGAATAATAACACGCACATCCCTGAAAGCACCATAAACACTGAACACATGCTGCCTTTTACATTAAGTCTTTTTCAGGGACTCCCACGCTTATTGTAACATGACTGCACCAAGCCTCATGCTGTGTTACAAGTTTCTTAACTTCAGATAAGATTCTGTCAGATAACACATACTGAAGATATGATTTGATGCTGTAATATAAATTCTGGTGAAAAATCTAAAATTTTCTTAACTAAAGAGGGAAGAATGAATGTACTTCTGTTTTTCTATGAATCGCTGATTACTATGTATAAATCTTCACAGTAACTGAGGAGTTTAAACTGTGTGTTGTTTCTCACCTCTTTCAGATACATGATAACGTGGTCATCTTTGGTATCGACCCGTTCCACAAGCGGTCTGTCTTTCAGCTGAAAAACAAGAGAATTACTTCTCTGCAGTGATTCATTTAACACCTGAATGACATGTATCAGTTATCAGATGTAAAAGAACAGTTATTGTGTATGCGTTAATTTTTCAGTATCACTTACAGCACCGGGGTCTGCTGTGAATCCTGATAATATTTTTATATCCACTAGCACCATGTTAGTGCTGTTTAATTCCCCAACATATCTGTACATAAATGACAATAACAATACATTGAAGCTTTCCACAGGGAGGTTACTTTAGTATTAAGTTAGTATTAAGTATTGTAATAACTGTTACAAATGTGTAAAACTTCATAAGATTTATTAATTTAGATGCTGGACTGTTACAGCCAGTACCTGAGATTGGAGCTGCCATACAGAAATATTTCAGTGCTTAAATAAATGTAAAGTTATCCCCAGTTTGCTTATAAAAATCATAAATGCACTTACCTGACTGTGAATTTAATGGACAGAGTGTATCCAAATGATTTTGAACAGTTACCATCAACTTTAGCTTTGATTCTCAGTGTGTTGGCTTCAGAAGGTGTAGGGACATTGTAGAAAAGTGCCATCTGAGCAAGGAAACAAAAACTAACTGTAAAAATATGAATAGACAAAGTGTCTCTTAAAGCTCATTTATTTACACAGTTTTACTACTGAAAGAGACAGGATATTGCTTTACTCTATAACACTAGAAATCATTTGTGTTTTGTTAAAACTTAGAAACAGTTTACAATGATTTATCAGCCCTTCTTCTTTTAAAATATACAAATATACAGTTCTGTTGCTGAGAATTTGTTTTTGTTCTTTGTTTCTTTTGTTTACTTTCCCCATTTAAGCAGCTAACCGGAGCTCTTTAATACGTATGACCTCATTTACACACAGATTTTGATTGGATCTTGCCTAGGACACCCGGGCACTGATAAGTGCCACAGTGACTTTATTAAAAGCTCTGACTTTTACTGTTTTATAAATCTGGCCCTCTGTGTGGTCTGTGGGTGAGTTCAGAATGGCTACCATACACAGCTTTAAAATCAAACAGGTGCAAGCATTCCAATCAGCCAGGTACTTTAAACCCAGGGTGGTCAACTAGATTTCAGTGGTAGCCAGTGCCACCCTGATCAGCCTTTTGGGCTCACCATTGTGTACTAGACACACTGACCTGCACAGATACACAGGTGGAGCCCTTCACTGTCATGCTGTATTTGCCAGGAACATCCCTCAGTGGTTTCTCCTGGTACAGTAACTTGTTGCTCTCATTCACATCAAAACTGTGACTGTCGCCATCTGCTGAGTGCACAGTTACTGTGCTGGAGCCGTCTGAGCTGAACACCTTGGTGGAGTACAGAGCCAGAGCCTGGAGGGCCACCACTGTGTCCTGATCCAAACACACAAACAGAATTCAGTTATACATTCACCATACTGATTTCTACATGTAAGTATAAAGTGACCAGAAAAGAAAGAGTTGAAACTCATCTGAGTACCTGGGTGGAGGAGAAGCCTCCATAGGGATTCTGCTGCCTCACCAGCCAGCTGACAATCCTGTTAGCATAGCCCAAATCAGCAGCAGTGACTTCACTGGTAGTGAGAACAGCTAGTAACACGTAAGAGCTGATCTCCACTGCCAAGGAGTCGGAGTCATCTGATGCAGACTGAGACCAGTGGAGGCGATCATCTGTATACAAGAACACAAGAAATATAACTTAGTTAGTAATATTTAGTCTATAGATTATAACAGAGTAATTATATTCCTATCAGCCCAAGACCAGACTTACAGTGACAGCTAGTGTTTACATGCACAAATAAAATGATCATTATGGAATTTGTTATCTGATTATTCAAGTAGTGATGTAAACAGCATACTCAGACATCTTAGATCAGACTAAGGCTATTATCAGATTTTAAGAAATCTACAAAACAGAGCAGGATTTTAGTGCATCTATACCCTTACTCTCACTCACAGCACAATTTTGGATCAATGCTAAAACCAAACTACAGGCTTGACCAGACATATTTAATATTCTTCATATTCCTAAGAAAGGTGAATCCATGTTTAAAAATGAGGCCCAGCATAAAGTTTATACACCATATGCTTGGTAAGCTGCAAAGCAGAAATCTGATTACTGCCTGATTCATCTAGACCCGAAATTTTCCCAATATCTGTTTACCCAAATGCATGCAGTCATTCCATACCTTCTGATAAGGCAACACTATTCAGCTTTTTGAACAGCTGCACTCGAGTGTCCTTCTCCCCAGCCAGACTGAAAGTGTAGGCCAGCAGGGCAGTAGCGTAGGTGTTTAAGATGCCAATAGAGGACTTTAGACATGATAGCCCTTTACTCACAACAGGATCCTACAAACGCAAATTAGAGTGTAGAAGAAAATACAATGGTGTGGACATATTTCCTTGTCTTAGTTGTAAAGATATGGAGTTTATTAACAAAAAAATGATTACTTAGCAAAGTAAATCAAGGATTCTGATAAGAATACTTATCAATGAATGAAATTAAACAAGCTTTTCTTTTTTTTTTTGTTATTGTCGCTTGCGGTTAAGAATAGGTGTAAAGGTCATAAGATGGTGTAAGCATGATTTTTGACTGTCCTTCATATGGAATCATATCCTGTGCATGTATAAGGACATCATTTACCTTCACTGTATCTCCCAGTTCAAGCAACGATGCAGTGATGTAAGCTGTCATGGTCACATCGTCGTTGACACCACCCTACAACACATTAGAACATTATTAAAACAGAAACCAGTGTGTTACATTTACTTACCTTAAAAACTTGGTTTTCTGCAGAATCCTAGAATTTCTAAAGACTTTCTTCAGAGACAAAGACTGGAAGGTGGTTTAGCCCTCCCCAACTTCAGAAGTTACTATTGGTCAGCGAATATACATAAAATAACATATTGGATGCAATCCCCAGATACTAACTGGTGTGAACTAGAAAGCAGATCATGTGTATCAACCTCTTTACCAGCACTGGTCTCCTCTAATATACCAGTTAATAGTATACATCTAATCCTGTGGTCATCTCTACCTTAAAAATATGGAATCAATTCAAAAAGGCATATTAACATCAAACAAACTCTTATATTACAGAACCCAATTTGTAACAATCATAACTTTCTACCAGCAAAATTGGATCGGATGTTTGCAGTATGGCATGGGAAAGGTCTACGAACCTTAAGTGACTTCTATGTAAATGAAACATTCACAAGCTTCAATGATTTACGTTCAAAGTACGATCTCCCACAGACTGATTTTTTCCGTTATCTACAAGTTCGCAATTTTGCTAAGACAGAGTGTTCACTATTCCCTGTCCTTCCTGAGAAATCATTGGTAGACTCTCTGTTGGAAGTCCCCTTTGGGATGAGAGGATGTACAGCACGGTTATACTTTATAATTATGTCAGCAAACAAGGTCAAGGTGGATATTGTTAAAAGTCGCTGGGAAAAAGAGATTGGAATGGATATTTCAGACGAGGTGTGGGCAGGGGCCTTAAAAAGAGTTAATAGCAGCACATCCTGTGCAAGACTGGGATTAATCCAATTTAAGGTAGTGTATCGTCTCCACTGGAGCAGAGCCAAGATTTCCTCCTTCTACCCACATATGGACAGTAGATGTATTAGATGTCATGTAGATGTAGCTGACCTGACACATATGTTCTGGTCCTGTCACACACTTACACAATATTGGTCAACGGTCTTCAATGTATTGTCCGAGGCTCTGGAGGTAAGAATGGAACCCTGTGTACTAATGGCTATATTTGGGGTACCAGATGAAGTTACTACTTGGACTAAAAAACAATGTAACATTATATCTTTTGTTACCCTATTGGCGCGCAGGCAAATTCTATTGAATTGGAAATCAAACACTCCACCGACTGCAGCGCGGTGGCTGCAAGATGTGATGTTCTTACACTTGGAGAAAATAAAATTCACCATACGAGGCTCTGATAAGTTTCTGTCAGTGTGGGGACCTTTAATCTCATATTTCGAAGGACTTGATACATTACCAAAGTAGCATGCCTTAATCAATGACTGTATTTGGTAGTTTTGGTACAGCTACACTTCTAGTATACTGGAGTAGCCAACTCCACACAACCTAGGCTATAGCCAGACATGGCTTCAGATTTGATCTTAGTTTTATTTATTTATTTTTCTGTACAAGTCTATACTTGTGATTTAACATTGGGATCTCTATTGTCCTTTTTTTTTTTCTTTCTCTCTCCCTTCTTGTATAACATTTGTAATTATTTTTCTGTTCAGGTCCAGTCAGGGTGGGTGGGGGGTCGGGGGTGGTGTTATCTGTTGTGTGTTAAAAAAAACCCAAAAAAAACAATGTAACTACTCCTGTGTATTTTTACACTATCGTTATCAATAAAAACAAGTTTAAAAAAAAAAAACCTGGTTTTCTAAAAGCACACCTTCATTCTGTTGTTGAATAGTTTCCCCTGTGTTATGAAGCAGCCGTCTGCTCTCTGTTTATTTATCAGCCATCGCTTTGCACTGTTAATGTTTTGTGGATCAATAAAGATGTAACGCTGTGCTTTACCAAAGGTCCTCAGGACAAAAGCAGTTAACCTGGTGGTAGAAATAGATTTGTATTAATATACAACATATCTTTAAACATACATACATATATATATATATATATATATATATATATATATATATATATATATATATATATATATATATATATATATATATATATATATATATATATACAGGGGTTGGACAATGAAACTGAAACACCTGGTTTTAGACCACAATCATTTATTAGTATGGTGTAGAGCCTCCTTTTGCGGCCAATACAGCGTCAGTTCGTCTTGGGAATGACATATACAAGTCCTGCACAGTGGTCAGAGGGATTTTAAGCCATTCTTCTTGCAGGATAGTGGCCAGGTCACTACGTGATGCTGGTGGAGGTTCGTCCTTCTTGGTGGTATGCTGACATTACCCTGGATACTGTGGCTCTTGATACATCACAAAGACTTGCTGTCTTGGTCACAGATGCGCCAGCAAGACGTGCACCAACAGTTTGTCCTCTTTTGAACTCTGGTATGTCACCCATCATGTTGTGTGCATTGCAATATTTTGAGAAGAACTGTGCTCTTACCTGCTAACTGAACCTTCACACTCTGCCATTACTGGTGCAATGTGCAATTTATGAAGATTGGCCACCAGGCTGGTCCAATTTAGCCATGAGACCTCCCACACTAAAATGACAGATGTATCAGTTTCATTGTCCAACCCCTGTATATATATATATATATATATATATATATATATATATATATATATATATATATATATATATATATATATATATATATTTAGCTGCATGTATCAGTTTTCTCACCATGTGTTCCCGTCTCCTTTGCCAAATGTGCTGTATGCACCATCAACATGTTTGTAGTTCAGTTGCCTCTGGTATCCTGTGTTAAGACATTAGATATTTATCCTGGTCCGTTCAGCAGTACACTGTCTACTCACGATGGCTGAGATTCTTCATGAAGATAAGTTCTCTCACCGCTCCTCAGGAAACCTGAAGCTCTCTCACGGATGGCTGCAGTGAGCTGTTCAGTGTTCTCGAGGTACTGAAGAATGTAGATGTTGGGGGCAAGAAGAGCAATGTTTTGTTCTCCACAGCCATACGGCATCTTCAGCAGTCCATCAATATTCTTTAGTGCACGGCCCAGTATGTCTCCTACAAAACAGCACACTAATATTAGTCATTCGTTCAGACAGGTTATGATTTTTGGCTTAGAAAATATATATACCATTCATGGACAATCCACACCATTCTAGCACCAGGCCACAGTAAAGCCAATTAAGAATTCATCTGAATTTGATGTTGTGAACCCTCACTACTAAAAACTATAGCTTCCTTGACTATGACTCAAAGTCAGTAGTTCTTATCCAGGCTGTGGCTACTGTCACTTTCTGTCCACTTTAGCCCAACACAGCAGCGCAAATATTGGCTCAATACTCTCTCATGGGTTTTGCGTGCCTTGATTGAAACTGGTTGAATGCATTGAATGTGACCCAAAAAAGGTAATATACAAGAATTCTTATTCTGTATCTGGAAATTTGTGCCAACGGGCCCAGAGTTTTGGGTATATTTGAAGCACGCACAAGGTGGACCGTCCAAGCAAGATGTTTGGGTGTTGCTAGGTTGTTTGGTTTATCCTTTATCCTCTTTGTTTAACCCCCCAAACAATTGCACGTAAGTCATTTAGGTCATCCATAGTTTTCTCATTCATAGTTATCAATATTCAGCGTATCCATCACATCATAAAATTCACAATTTACAATGACAGTGTTTGGTATGATCAGAGTAATGTACACCTCATTAAGTCTTTTTCCTTCCGGGACCTGGAATGTCTCATCATCTTGTGCAGACCACTGTGGCTGTTGAGATTTCTGGAGTCATTGTCAATGCTATGTACGTCCCACCACATGCTGACAAGGCAATTTCACCGCTGGTCACCAACCACATGCTCCAGGACTGTTTAACAGATGTTATTTACACACGTACTGCTGCTTTAAAACCAGGACATATGGAGGAGTATAAAAAAGCTCCAGCTATGTGCTCCAGAAGACCATGAAAAGCTGTTCCATGAATGCTGTTCATAGATTACAACTTAGCATTCAACTCAATCATCCTTGCTAAAATTATCCCCAAGCTCACAGACCTGGGTTTAAACTTTC
This sequence comes from Prochilodus magdalenae, assembly GCA_024036415.1. Lineage (NCBI taxonomy): Eukaryota > Metazoa > Chordata > Actinopteri > Characiformes > Prochilodontidae > Prochilodus > Prochilodus magdalenae. The sequence continues at coordinate 20,369 of JAMWET010002775.1, read as the reverse complement.
ATCTGTGCAACTAGATCCTGGACTTCCTGACAGGTAGACCCCAGGTGGTTGAGAGTTGCAAATATCAGCAAAACAAAGGAGATGATGATGGACTACAGGAAGCTGCAGAGGGGTGTGCACTATCCCCTATATATCCATGGAGCTGAAGTGAAGAGTCAGCAGTGTTAGGTTCCTCAGCGTACACCTCACTGATGACCTCACCTGGCCACTCTATGCCAACAAAATAGTGAGATCTGTCCATCAGCGCCTCTTCTTCCTGCAAAGGCTCCGGAAGTTTGGACTCCTCACCAACTTGTACAGATGCACCATAAAGAGCATCCTCATGGCCTGCATCACTGTCTAGTACGGCAGCTACACTGCCTACGACCGTAAGGCCCTAAAGAGAGTGGTGAGACCGGCAGAATCCATCACAGGCAACAAACTTCAGTTACAGGACATCTATTAGTCCCGCTGCCTGAGCAAAATCCCAAAGATCCGGGTGGACAGTAGCCAGCCAGCACATGGCCTTTTCACCTTACTGCCATCAGGCAGGAGGTACCGCAGCATCCCGTCCAGAACAAACGGGCTAATGAACAGGTTTTACCAGCTTCCTGTACAAGCTGTGAGCCTTTCACCAATACTACTGCACTATGACACTATATTTTTATAATAAAACTATTATTATTATGTAATTATATATAATGTATTATAATTATGATATATTATTATTGTATCATAAATAATCATAATAAGTGCTATTCTACAGAGTCTACATAATACAATCATAGCCACATCATTAAGTTAAAAAATCATTCATACTTAATGTTTACCGTCTTACCAAGCACTGAAACAGAAGCTCGTGCTGATCCCTCTATCACATCTTCAGGAAGAAGCAGCTCCAGCTCCTCTGAAACACTGCTTCCTGTGGATCAAACAGGCAGCTTCGTCTGTCCTGGGCAGTACAGTGCTGTGTTCATCATTAGCGTGAGGAGTAAATATTCCATCAGATAAAAATCAAAAATGTGTAAGACTAACCCTGTGGACACAGCAACCAACTCTGGCTCTTGGTCTTTTCAGTTCCTTCAGCCTACATGAGAACAGTGTGAGTGATACTGATACACTAGTACTGACAGTGATAAATCTTAAATGTGCCAGTGTATATTCTACCTGTACTAGCAGGCTTCGTGTGACCGTGTCAATGCGGCCTCTCTCAGGCACACTCACAATCTCATTATCACACACAGCCTGTGACTGTTCTGCCTCAGCACTGACTGTCACATTCAAGACCCCTAAAACACATCAAACACACAGAGAGGAGTTTATCAGCACTGAAGACAGTTCAGCAGGAATGCGAGACTGAGTCTTAACCTGAGAGCTTTCAGAACTCACCAAGCACAGAGGGAACAAGAGTCCATTTGAAGGTCTTCCTACCATTTGCACACAGACAGGATGAATACTCTCCATCAGAGGAGGCTTTTAGAGTGTAGTGTGGGGAAGGAGCTGGAGTCACTTTAACCTGTCAGAGAAGCACAGAAGATCAACTTACTGTGGGTGTTCAGTGATGAGAGACTGGTGAAGACAGGAAATGTTGATCTTACAGTACCATAATGCACTTGGAGAGATAGTTGAAGACAGTGGCCTTCAGCTCAAACTCCTCTCCCCGGATGATGGAGTAGGGCAGAGAGAGCTCCAGGAAGAAGGGCTGAAAGACACGAAGCTGAGCAGGAGCAGCAACTCCCAGACCTCTAGGGGACAGACAGAAAGCCTCCGTCTCCCAAGTGGTGATGGTGTCGGGAACAGTGATGGGAATCTGTGCTGATCCAGAATCCCTGTGGAAACCAGCAGTAACACTTTAATCATCTTGAGAAACACTGTCCTCTTTTTAATTCATGTCATTTACTTCATATTCAGTTAAATAAATTATGCCACAATACAATATACACCACTATACACCACTATACATTATACACCATACACCACTGTACACTGTACAATATACACCACTATACATTATACACCATACAGCACTGTACACTATACACGATTATACACTATACACCACTATACATTATACACTATACACGATTATACACTATACAGCACTATACATTATACACCATACACCACTGTACACTGTACAATATACACCACTATACATTATACACTATACAGCACTATACACGATTATACACTATACACCACTATACATTATACACCATACACCACTGTACACTGTACAATATACACCACTATACATTATACACTATACAGCACTATACACGATTATACACTATACACCACCATACATTATACACCATACACCACTGTACACTGTACAATATACACCACTATACATTATACACTATACAGCACTATACACTATTATACACTATACACCACTATACACGATTATACACTATACACCACTATACATTATACACCATACACCACTGTACACTATACACCACTATACATTATACACTATACAGCACTATACACCACTATACACTATACACGATTATACACTATACAGTACTATACACTATACACTATACAGCACTATACACTATACACCATACACCACTATACATTATACACTATACAGCACTATACACTATACACGATTATACACTATACAGCACTATACATTATACAGCACTATACACGATTATACACTATACACCACTATACATTATACACCATACACCACTTTACACTGTACAATATACACCAGTATACATTATACACTATACAGCACTATACACTATACACCACTATACACTATACAGTACTATACACCACTATACATTATACAGCAGTATACACTATACAATATACACCATACACCACTATACATTATACACTATACAGCACTATACATCACTATATATTATACACTATACTCCACTTTACACTATACACCATTATACACTATACATCACTGTACACTATACACCACTATACACGATACACTATACACTATACAGAATACACCACTATACACTATGCAGTATACACCACTATACACTATACAGTATAATAATAATAATAATAATAATAATACTACATTTTATTTCATAGGCGCCTTTCTGTCACTCAAGAACACCTTACAAATGTGCAAATTAAACAATATATATGAAAAAAAAACAACAACATTAAGAACAGGTTAAAATAAGAAAATAAAGAATGATCAGATGGAGAAGGCAAGTTTAAACAGGTGGGTTTTGAGTGTGGATTTAAATTGTGAACGTGAGATAATGTTTCTTATATTAGGTGGTAAGGAGTTCCAGAGTTGGGGAGCAGTGTGGCTGAAAGGTCTGCTCCCCATGGTGGTGAGGCGAGCGGTGGGGACAGCCAGGTGGATGGAAAAGGATGATCTGAGGGAGCGAGAGGAATTCTGGACCAGTTGACGCTTATGGAGAGATTTGTGGGTGAGACCAAAAAGAAGAGAGTTGCAATAATCTAATCGGGAGGTAACAAGGCTGTGTACGAGAATGGCAGTAGCGTGAGGAGTAAGAGAGGGGCGAAGGCTGTTGATATTGCGAAGGTGGAAGTAGGCAGACTGAGTGATATTGTTAATGTGTGATTGGAATGAGAGAGTACTGTCCAGGACGACACCCAGACTCTTTACCTTTGTGGAGGGGGAAACGGAGCAATTATGTTAAGAGAAAAACTGTCGGTTTTGGATAGAATTGATTTTGTGTCGAGGAGGAGAACCTCAGTTTTATCACTGTTTAGTCTTAGTAGATTTGAGTTGAACCATGATTTTATTTCAGCCAAGGAGTCAGTAAGGTAGGAGGGTGGAAAATTGGAGGTGGGTTTGGTGGCAAGGTAGAGCGGGGTGTCGTCCGCGTAGCAGTGGATATTGATGTTATATTTGTGGAAAATATTACCAAGGGGAAGGAGATAAATAATGAAGAGGAGGGGCCCCAGGACAGAGCCCTGGGGCACACCTGAGGTGACAGGGGAAGGCTGAGAAGTAAAAGTTTTAAGCTGAATGAACTAAGTGCGGCAGGTGAGGTATGATTTAAACCATTTTAGGGGAGTCTGAGAGATACCAATGGAGGCTAATCTATTGAGGAGTGTGGTGTGACAGACGGTGTCAAATGCTGCACTTAGGTCAAGGAGGTTGAGGATGGAGAGTAAACCAGAATCGGCTGCCATGAGAAGGTCGTTAATGATTTTTATGAGTGCAGTTTCTGTGCTATGGAGAGGGCGGAGTCCAGATTGGAACTGTTCATACAGGTTGTTGTGAGATAAGTAAGTATGGAGTTGAGCTGCTACTGTTTTCTCGAGAATTTTTGAGATGAAAGGTAGATTAGAGATTGGACGAAGATTATTGAAATTAGTGGGTTCAGCACCAGATTTTTTCAGAATTGGGGTTATTGTGGCGGTTTTAAATGATGCAGGAACAGTTCCAGTGGAGAGAGAGGAATGGATAATGGCAGAAATTAGAGGGAGCAGGGAAGGGAGACAGGCTTTGACCAAGACTGTAGGGAGAGGGTCTAGCAGACAGGTGCATGGCTTGGATTTGCGGATAAAATCTGAAATTTCCGAATTTGAGGGAAGCTGAAAGGAGGAAAAGAGGTGGACAGGAGATTGGCTTTCATGAGCCGAAGTTCAGGTGTGAACCAGGGGGCGGAATGAGAAAAAGAGACAGACCTGGTTTTTAGTTGAGTTGAGTTGAGTTGAGTATGCGGTAAAGACCAGTGTTATAGTGTGAGACCAGCTCTTCAAGGGTAGTTAAGTTCTGAGTGTTTGTGAGGAGATGAATAGAGGAGGAGAGAGAATCGAAACTGATGCCATTAATGTTACGGAAAGAAATAAGACGGGAGGGCTTAGTGATGGAGAGAGGGAGACTGACAGAGAATGAAAGGAGAAAATGGTCAGTTATAGGGAGTTATACACCACTATACACTATACAGTATACACCACTATACACTATACAGTGTACACCAATATACAGTATTCACCTCTATACACCTCTAATTACTATACAGTATACACTACTATACACTTTACACCACTAAATAATCAATATATAATCCAATATATAATCAATATAATCAATATTCTATCATCAATATTTTATATTTATAGTTCTTTACATTTGACTTTTAAATATGGTGTATGTAGATTATGCCTTTAAAAATCCATGTTTAATTTTCATTTATTAAATATCACAGTACTTGGTTTACTCATCCCGTCCTAGAAGCACTACCATGTTCATTGAACAGTGCATCTTTGTGTATGTCACATCCTGCCTTGTCTTGCCCTTGTTTGTCTGTTTTCTCTGGTTTTGTTGTCACTTCCATGTGCCTTTTGTTGTCCTGTTCTATGTGCTTCTGTTTGTTTGGGTTTTTGGCTCCTCCTGTCTCCGCCCCCTTGTCAGTCTCCTCACCTGTCCTTAGTTTGTAGCGCCACCCCTTCCCACGTGACCGTCTACCCTTCTGTGGTAAGCTCATCTTTTGGAACCCCAATCAATCTGATTGAAGGGGCATCCCCTCAAATAAACCATCTTTGTTTTCTTTTCTGGTCTGTTGTTCGTTTCCATTTTGTAAAACCTGACCACCAATTCAATAGACCATTTCTCTTTCCTTCCTTTGGGTCCCATTTATTTTTTTCCCTTACTATAGTCTATAGTTTCCTAATAACAGCCACCAAACTGCATGTACTCCTTTAGGACACACCCTGCTCTCAAATCCACAGTCATACTGACCCACAGTCTCTATAAGTTGTTTATTCATCCCTTGTTCTTCCCACAGATTCTCAACAAGAACGACTTGTTACCACTTGGGAAATCCCTAACAACCTCTCAGTAAACACCCCTTAAGGCATGCAATGTCCTAACTACAGCTTAGCAGTCGACGCTTATTACCCAGCAGCCACTACTGACCTACCGACTCCACAGCATTAAGCTTAAGCAGTGGAATCATTCCCCATTTTCTTTAAGAATTGCACTCTTCTAGATCAAACACCAAATACAATAAAACACACACAAATGAGAGAATGAAGTAATGTGCTGATTCACTAACCCCACTTCAGCAAGTTGCCATATCCAGGTTTCTGGGAAGAATTTGCGGACTGTCTCAACAGGTCTATAGTTAACCTGCGTAACACGCCTTACAGTATCGGAGTTGACAACATCTGAAAGCAATTCACATTAAAATCCACAAGCTCATGATCAATCAGCATCATTTATAATGTATATGTAATGCAAGTACAAGCATAACTTCCAACATTCACCAAATCGCCGACGAAACGGAACACTCCGGATGAGCAAACATTCATGATTTCTAAGAGCCAAATTGGTCACCATCTTGAGCCCCAAACTCTGTCAATAGATAAATGTTGCAAACCACAAACATTAAGTTCCAATGAACATTTTACAGTTTAACATAAGTGATTTTTTTTTATTCACACATGTGATTATGATTATATAGTGCAATAAAAATTGTTTAGTGTTATTCACACCAGCATTTACCATACATTTAACAGACAGTTACCTTTAAAGCTTTGTAATTAGTCATTTTGTAATTTTTAAAATGCTTTGTAATTACCTTTAAAGCAGTTGGCATGTGGTCTGGCCGTGCCCTCCGATGCCAACTGATATGCAGACAGTCATGTTCATCTTCAACTTCATATGTATAGTCTGATGCTGCTTTCACTGGCAACATGTTAAAGACCTACAACAAACATACATTCTATATGGTAAATGGATCTGATAAAATGTTCAACGGCTGCTCTTATTGTAACATAAGTGTATCTCATATGTACAGAATATATATGGCAAGTGAAATATGACATATTTAATGAGCACTGATATATGATACATTATATTGTATTAGAAGCATCATTTGTGTGCTTCACTGAAATAGAAGAAAACAGCTGAAGGCAACCATAATATAGCCCAGGTAAAACCTGTTTCTGTTTAACTTGATCTCTAATTAACAGCTTGGATAACTCTAATAATTTTCAGTTTCAGGTTTTAGATTAAAGTAAGTATTGAGCTGTTGCTGTAAAACTGTTTATACACTTATCGTGAACAAAATAGTTGCACCCAGAATGAATCAACCGAGAGGAATAAAACGTGGTAGGTAGGTTTGACATCATGAAACATGCGCATGATTTAAGTTGCACGCTTGGCCATGCATGTGATGTAAGCAAGGCTGGGCCTTATCGCTGTAACGCCAGCACCAGTGGCAGACAGCTGCACGACTCAGGACTACATCTACACAGCATGTAGGCCTGCGTTGTGCAGCTGTCTGCCACTGTTGCTGGCATTACAGTGATAAGTCCCAGGCTTGGTTACATCACATGAACTGACCATTACGACAACTGCCCTTAACACCACATCAACGTCGCCCAAGACTGCAATGGTTGGCAATGGGCCAACTTTAGTGACGAGTCCGGCTTTTGTCTTGGTGAAGACCACCATCAAATTTGTGTGCAGAGGCACCATGTTCAGCACCAAGACCAACAGTTTGTTGTTGTGTCACATGTCCAGAAGGCCTGGTGTCACTTCACCTCCACCCCAACACAAAATCAGCAGGAAATGCATGATAATATTTAAGCAGAACTTAAATATAGAACTGGCGGAGATAATAATTGTTGCTTATATCTGTCTATCAACCTAAATTTATCTAAATTATCTATCTTATTTGTCTAAATTTATCATAATTTATAGTTATATATGAATACAACATACAAAGAATACAGAGTATCACAATGGCTTTCCCCCCATTATCCTTTCTGTGCATGTTTCCTCTGGCTCCTCCGGTTTCTGAGTCTGGGATCATTTAAGATGGACTGAGCTAAATCTAAAATTGAAACTCATTCTGGAAATCATGAACGCTGCATTCTGTGGGCTAGAGAGCAGAGATGAGGGTCATTAGTGCACATGGCATGGGTGAGTTGAACATCTATAAAAGCACCATGCAGATTGTGGAGTAACATATGCTGCCATCCAGACAAGTTATTTTTCGGGGTAGGTCTTGCTGATTTCAGGAGGACAATGACAAACCACATTCTACATGTAACAGAACAGCATGTCTCCACAGTATAAGAGTCTAGTCAAGCAAGAATGGGAAACATCTTCCTACCAAAACTATAGCATCTGACCTCCTTAGTTCTCAGATGCTTATACAGTAATGTTACAAGAAGAGGTGATGCATCACAATGGTAAACATCAACCTGTCCCAACTTTGAATGTATTGCAAAAAGCAGTGGGGAGACAATAGTGCACTAACATTGGCAATGACTGCGAAACCTGGAAGACGGTAATTGGGGAGAACAGCCTGCTCAATCTAAATTTAAAAAAGGGTGAATTGCTATTGTACTTCTGGACCACTCGTGGATTGTCCATAACAAACATTTTTGTACTTTGTAGTTGTTTCATCTGATTTGAACCCATGTGTTCTGGACACTCAGGCGAAGGGAGGTGCTGAGCTAGCAACTGATCCATATTTGGTGTTGAGTTGGAGCAGATAGCAGGGAAAACAAATGCTCGGCCTAGGTAGGCCCAAGAAAATAGTAAGGGTATTTTGGAAATAACTGGCAGAGGGCTCTGTATGGAATGATTTTAACTCATACCTCTGGGAGCCTTGTATCATGTGCCAAGGGAGGTAGGGGACATAGAGTCCAAATGGACACTGTTTAGTATCTCCATTGCGGATCTGCCAGGCACAGCTATGGTTAAAAAGTTGTTGGTGCTTGCCATGGCGGCAACCCAAGAACCTGATGGTCGTGAAGGAGGCTGTCAAGCTAAAGAGGGAGGTCTTTAGGGACTGGGTGACCAGAGGACTCCTGAATTATCAGACAAGATGCCGCCAGTCAAAAAAGACAGCAGATTGCAAATCAGAATATTTTTTGGTCTGTGGAAGAAGCAGTTTGTAGAACTCTCAAATGCGAGAGACATGCCTCCCTTACATGAATCAGTGTCTAAGATTTCTGTGGGGTCAGACTCCATTTGACAGTTAGCAAGCTCCTCAGTGGCAAAGGCCCGGCGGGGGCTGGTAGGGGTCGTGGATGAGATTTGCCCAGAAATGCTTAAGGCTGTAGATGTTGTGGAGATGCCATGGAGGACAAGTCTAGGCAATGTCGCATGGACCTCAGGAACAGTACACTGGCAAATCAGTGAGGTGATTCCTATTTTTAAGAGAAGGGAACAGAGATTGTATACCAATTATCAGGTTTTCATACTGTTCAGCCTCCCTGGGAAAATTTATGCCTAGGAGTTTGCCAGCCTAGTCTACAAGTGTTTTGTGGACTTGGATAAAGCTTATGATCATGTGAGATTGAGATTTCTGAGATTTCATGGATATTGAATAAATAATGATTCCTGTGGTGAAGAACAGATGATGTACAACACACAAACAGTCAACTGGTATATTTAGCACCTAATACAGTGTTTGCCAGCCCTTTACCTGGAGGACGCTTGCCCTGCATATTACAGTGCTTTCCATGACTTAATGCATACACATCAACTCAGTAAGATATTGTTAATTTGGTATTTGGATCATGTGTGTTGGAAGCAACAAAAAAGTAAAAATTCAGAGCTGGAGGCCAAACGGTATCTGTTACATGTTCAGCATTAAGTCGTTTTCCTGGCCTTGACCTGCATATTATAGTGCTTAACATGATTTAATACATACACATTAACTCATTAAGGGGGTGATAATTGGTTCATGTGTGTTGGAAGCAAAGAAAATACTAAACTGACCTTCAGGACTGTGGCTGGTTTGACACCAAACAACAGTATCTCTTACAAGTTCAGTCAATGTGAACGTCACCTTGTCAGCATTCAGACGTGGTCCTGGCTCCAAGATGAACACACTCTGATCCACAGCACTGACACCACACAGTGAACCAGGCAGAGCTGAGAGCTGGAGAGAGTTGTCCTCACCAGGAACTGCCTCAGAGGGAGAGAACTGCAGCGAGACCTGAAGATCATGATGGAAACCAGTTCAGACTGTTTATACAGTAGTGATGACTGATTGCAGGTCACCAGTTATCCCTAAATATGAATATAAATAAATAAAGAGCCAACTGTGTTATATTACCTTGTTTCTGAAACATTTCTCCACATTAAAATTCCTGCTAGCAGCGATGATGTTCTTACTGGGTAGTACACAGTACACCAGAACCTGGACTACAGGAGCCAGCTCAGCATCTACAGACAGTTTGAAGGAGACTTTTCCCTCTATGAGCTTTTTAGATTCTTTCACTTCCACTTTCTCATATCCATGATGGACTATGGCTCCTTTAGATAAGACCTGCACCAAAGAACCAACATGACACTGATAAACAGCCAACGGTATATATTTAAAGCTGGTTAAATAGAGGAGCTCTAAATGTTCACTTTACAAGATCACTGTATGTCCTTACCATGTGTACAACATCAATGCTGTAATTCTCAGTGGTCTCTCCAACAATGTAGTACTTAACGTTTATGGAAATTTCAGCTCCACATCGAAGTGGTTCTTCTAAGGTCTCTATTGATAATTCACTGTGCACTGGACTGTGAGGTGTAGCAGGATGGAGCACTTGTATATTTGCTACAGATCGTCTATAAAAAGGTTTGTTGCTGTCAATGTATTGGTTGCCTGGATACACACTTGCCTAGACAACAATAAAAACAGGAATTTAGTGAAAGACAGTGTATAAAACTCTCTGAAAATATCTGGTCAGTAAATCATACCCGCAGTGAAATCTGTGTTTGAGGATGATCAGGCGCATTAACTGTGAAGTTAGCCAACCCATTAATATCTGTAGTTAGATTTAGAGCTGGCCTCCCAGACCAAATATACCCTTCAGAAAGATACACCTTCTTGTCAGGAACTGGTTTCCCATTGAAGGTTGAGACTTTGATCTGTTGATCAGTGAAAAATATCTGTTAAGGAACTGTCACTTCCAAAAAAATCACACCCACACAGGCCCAACAAATAAATGTAAGAAAAAAAGACTGCATGTAAAAAGACGTACCTTTCCCTCTATAACTGTATTCCTTTCAAAGTATTTGGGTAAATCCAGAAACTCCACTTTACCAATTTGATAATCTATATCTATAGATTTAGTTTTTTCCATGGAAATGTCTAAAACACAACAAAAAATAATTATAATAACAAAATGCACATTATATCATTACACTCATCTGCTGCGTGTTTCCTGCTTATGTGTGACTTTTCTACAGCATGTGTTAAAAAGACTCACCTGTTCCTTCTTCTGTCAGTGTAACAGTAACATCAAGGGATTCCTTTAAACGTTTAAATTTGGAACCGATGAAAGCTGAGATATTGAACACAGGTGAGGCACACCCATTCTCTTCCATCTACAGGACAAAGCAAAAAGAAAAACTCAGTCAGAAGAGTCATTAATAAGGGAAACCACTTCGATATAAGTATTAGACACATACACACCTTCATAGTTTCATCCACACATGGTGAAATCATGATGTCCTTCCAGTGTCTAGGTTTCCGGCACACATGTACCAGTGCGTCACCAGGTACTGGCTGTCCATAAGTGTATCTTCAAAAATCCACAATTTGTTTTTCAAATAGACAGGCAGTGTATGTACAGCATAGACTTTAACTGGCATATTTCATGTCATATACTGTGAATAAATTATTCTCTGTATTTTTCTGTGCATGTTGAGCGTTTCTTATCTCCTTCTTATGGCCCTTTTTTAGCTTATTGCTTCTGTCTTTTAGTTTTAGTAATTTGGCTAAGACTCCTTGTTTGCCTGCTCTTTGGTTATGACCCACACTTGGTTTATGGATTTCCTTCGTGGTTTGTTTTGGCACTACTATTACTTTTACCATTACCTTTTTTAATAAACCTCATGGTTTTTTTTTTAATCTGTGGGCATCTGACTTTCTCACCTAGTGTTAGACCATTTGTAATGTTACACACTGATTTCCTGACTTTGCCACACATTTACTTTCAAATAATGGGATCACCATGTGACTAAGAGGGATATTGATCCAGTCCAGCCTTCTGCACCAAACTTTAGGGGTGTGGCTAAAATAAGGCTCTTCCTATGGACTAAAAAAGCGAGGCAGTATTTTCTGAACAGTTTTTTTTTAAAGTTATTTAAAAATTATGCAGATAAATTAAAATCTTTGTGATTCACTTTAAAATAAATTACATTTAAATAAACATAGTGCTTCCCCAAACTGTGGCATGTGGAACAGTTCTAACATTAATTTCATCCTGTTATCTGGTCACCCAGGAAATATAATAGGTATTTCCCTATACCTACAACACATACAGATCTGCCATTCCTGCTCTCCAGTCACCTGGTGTGTCTTTAGTACTCCTCTAACGTATACTACCACAACCCTTCACAAAGATGGAGAGGCAATTTTCACATCTCAACCGTTTGTTTAATGACTGCTCTTTTTAAAGCGGAGGGATACGCAAGTAGTCCCATGTACAGCGGTACCTAGTGTCTTAGACACACACAAAGCATGACATATATATGAAATGGTTTATACTGCATCTGTTTAACTGAGCAGCCTTGGGTGGAGAAAACCTTATAAAGTATTGAATTGGAACTGCAGAACCTATTTAAACTATTTGTCAGTATTACTTATAATACCTTTAAACTTCAACACTTAAATTGATGCCATGACAAGGCCATTTTATGATTTAGTAAAGTAACGGTAAATCAGATAGATAGATAGATAGATAGATACTTTATTGATCCCAGAGGGAAATTCAAGCCCAGAGGGAAATTCAAGAAAATAATTCAAGAAAATCATAATGCCCTGTTAAGCGCTAAGAGACTTTTTCAAAATGTGCCCACATCTCTTACCATTCTTCAGTCTAAAGAGATTAAAGACAAACAAGTTTCTTCTTTTCTGTGTATGCTTCTGGTTCACTCACTTTCCACAAACCGTGATCTTCAGTTCCTCCTCACCAACACTCTGGCTTTTTGGTGCTTTCACTGTAATCTCAAACCTGGGTAAAACTAAAAGTCAGCATTGGCTTGTTATTGTAGTAAATTGCACTAGTGAGCTCATTATCAGTAGAAAAGCTAGTGTGCTATTGTGGTCACTTACCGTACTTCTTCACTTTAAAACTATGGGATATTGACCTGTCTCCAATATTAGCCTTCAGGTTATACATGCCTTCAGGAGCCTCAGGATTCAGCTTGTGGGAAAGCTGCACTATCAGGCCTGAGGACACATTCGTCCACTGACCGATCCTGTTACCTTTATTATCCTGTTTGGTTCATAAAAGATATTAAAATTTACTTGATTGTAGTAACAGCATTAAGGAAGCACCGGATATGCTTCAGATTAAACATCAGGTTCAGGAAATGTGCAGATTCATCTTACCTCAAGTGTCAGTACGCTGTACTGTAAAGGAGAGAAAGACTGAACATCAGGTTTTTGTGTGGATGACTAGTTCTGGTACTAGACTAGTCATTTTGAATATTAAACTTTTAAAACACATAAACAAGCAGAACTTCCTCCAAACAAACAAGTGTGTGTACCGTGTGCTTATGACATTATACAGTGCTTATAAACGATGAAACAGAAATACTTCCCTTACCTCTTGTTTAAGGGGGACAAAATTAGCATCCATAGTGACAACTCTGAAATTCACTGTGAATGGTAAATTAATATCAGAGTTTGGACTGTACACTGAGTAAAAATTACTTTACCATTAAAGTAACATTCCAACATTTTTAACCCAGTCTCTATTTCAGCGGAGCTCAGTTCTGCTTTACCTATCAGTTATGACACTGAGTCTGTAGAAACCTTGTTGACATGAAGTACACATATAATACATGCCATTTTGTGGTTGATGACGTCTTTCAGTAAATGCTTACTCTTTCATGAACATTCTTAAATATGGTATTTTCTGTAAATCTTGTGGTACAAGTTTTATTCATTTGCTGAGTTTAAAATATTGGGAAGTACAAAAAAAACAGTAAACAAGTATAAAACATACAATATTAAATCACTTTTCTACAGGCCACATTGGCTTTTATACCAATGTTAAATTCAGCAATAAATGTACATTAAAATGTAGAAAATATAGAAAATCAACTCCTTATGTAATTTGACCAGGGGCACCAAACATGCAACTGTATGTTAAAGAATACTTGATTGATGATTTGCATACAGTAGCCTCTGTAATCTTATGATACCGTCTGTCCCACATCTGTTGTCGATATTGGTGGGGGAGTATGCTACCTGACATTCATAGATATGTTGCATCCGTTTTACACTTTAAAACTAAGGTATTGCATGAGCTCAGTGTGCATACAGAGGGGTCTACATTTGTCATTTCCCTGTTTTGCCTTCCTTTGCTACTCTGGCTTTCTTTGGCTTTTCCTATTTGGTTTTACTGGTTGTTTTCTGTGTGCCCTGAACTTTTTTTTTTATAATCAATATTTTATTTTCATTTTCTTTGAAAAGTTAAACATACCATTACATGGTAGAAATAACACAGTCATTGACAAATATATAGTTTTACAAAAATGAAGGGGGAGAAAAAAAAGCAGAACGAAAAAAAAAACAAAAAAAAAAAAAAACACTGTCATTTGTACCCAGGTTCAGGTTACCATGTGTCTGTAGTACTAAATTCTAAATCTTTAAGTAGCTGATATCCAGTTGGTGAAGGGACTCCATATAAGCTTATACTGATCAAGTTTGTTAAGTAGAGAGTATGTTACTCTCTCAAAAGCAGCCAGCTGTGCCATTGTTGAAGTCCACTCTTCATAAGGAGGCGGACGGCTTTTTCTCCAGTATCTCAGGAGTATGCGCTTAGCTGTTGTAAGCGCCAAAATAATCCATCTCTTTTCAAAGAAAGAGAGGTCAGAGTCTTGAAGTTCGGTGGTGGAACCTAAGATAGACAGTTTTGCAGAGATTTGGAACCTTTTGTTTAGCACTTCAAACATAATCTCTTGAATATTATTCCACCAGTCCTTAAGTGCTGGGCAGGACCAGAGAACATGCAGAATGGAGGCTCCACCTCCTCCACATCTCCAGCAAGAGTCTACTGGCATTAGGTTCCATTTATATAATTGAAGTGGTGTCCGGTGCCATCTATGTATTATTTTCAATTGAATAAACCTATTGCCCGCCTCTTTATACATTGTATTGATATTATTTAAGCATGACTCCCAGTCCTTTGTAGGGATGTCCATCGCCATGTCCCCTATCCATTGTTTCTTAACTTTGAGTAATGGGTCGCCCAATTGCTCCTGCAGTAGTCGATAGATCTTAGGTACAATACCTTTATTTGATGGTGATTTAGTCAGTAATTCTTCAATTGGGCTACCAGTGGGACAGGAGAGGGGGCTCCCCAACCATTCAGACAGGGTGCTCCGCAATTGGACATACCTCCAGAACTGGTTCTGTGGTAATTTATATTTGTCTACTATTTGATTAAAGCTTAAGAAATATTTAGTAGTGCTGTCAAATAGATGCATAACATAAATGATCCCAGCATTACACCATAGTGGCCAATTAACCGTTTTGCCTCCAACACGAATCAGCTTATTATTCCACAGAGGTGCCTGAGGAGACTTGAGCCAGTCCCAGCGACCAGCCCTATGAAATTTACACCATATTTCTTTAGAGTTATTAATAATAGGGTGGTCTGTCTGTAAGAGTAACTTTGTGCCAAATAGTTCAGACCACGGAGTTAACCCACTATTAACGTCAATCTCTATCTGGAACCAACCTGGTTTATCTCCTGACTCATTACTTGGCAGCCATACTCTTAAATGCTTTATATTAATAGCCCAATAGTACCATTTAAAGTTAGGAAGGGAAAATCCCCCCTTCTTTGTATGTGCTTGTAATTTCTTTATTCCTAAACGATGTTGTGAATTGCCCCAAAGAAAATCTAGAATAAGAGTATCAAGATTCTTAAAAAAGGAGTCAGTAATATTCAGCGGTAGGTGGGATAATAAATAGTAGATTACGGGTGCAGTCATCATTTTAATGGAATGTATTTTCCCCCAGAGTGTAAGATGAATTTTAGTCCATCTGCCAAAATCTAATTTAATTTTCTGAAGTAAAATGTTTGTATTTTCTCTAACCAGATCTCTGTAATCAGGGGTTATTAGAATACCCAAGTATGTGATGCCTTTTAAGGACCAACGGAACTTCCATTGATGGAACAAAACAGAAGGGCAGTAGCCTGATATAGGCATAGCCTCTGACTTATCCCAATTAATACGATATCCTGATAAAAGTGTGAATTCCTCAATACAGTTTAATAGGACAGGGATAGATTTTTCGGGTTGTGTTAGCAGTAGCAGCATATCGTCCGCATATAGTAATAGTTTATGTTGTTCATTACCCACTGTAATTCCATGAATATCTACATTATTTCTCAACTTCTGTGCTAAGGGTTCCAAGGCAAGTATGAACAACCCCGGGCTCAAAGGACAGCCCTGTCTTGTTGATCTATATAATTGAAATGGGTCAGATATGAGACCATAAGTCAGAACAGAGGCATAGGGGGTGTCATACAAGGTTTTGATCCATGTAATAAAGTTTTCCCCAAAGCCAAATCTTTTCAGTGTTTCAAAGAGATAGTCCCATTCTACACAATCAAATGCCTTGGCAGCATCTAGCGATAGAGCTATTGTTGGATGGGTGGAGTCATGTACAAGGTACTGTAAGTTAATTAAACGCCTGATATTATCTGAACTATAGCGATCTGGAATAAAGCCGGATTGGTCCAAATGGATTATACTTCCGATGACCTTAATTAATTAAAGAGATAGGGCGATAGCCACTAGGGTCTAAAGCATCTTTTCCTTTCTTGTATATGAAGGAGATAATTGCAGTATGCATGGATTGCGGTAATGTGCCCTTTCTACTCGCATCGTTATACACCTCGAGCAACAAAGGGCCTAGAATATCTTCAAATGCTCTGTAAAAATCGACAGGAAATCCATCCAGCCCAGGGGACTTATTAAGTTGCATATTTTTAATTGCTTGAATAATCTCCTCTAGTGTCAGTGGTGCTTCTAGAAAATTTTTATCTTCTTCCGAGAGTTGTGGGAGATTAAGGTTGATAAAAAAGTTATCTAACTTTTGCTTGTCTAAGTCACCGTGTGATGTGTAAAGAGTGTTGTAGAATGATCTAAATGTGTCATTTATTTGCTTAGACGAGGTGGAAATGTTCCCATCCGTCTGACGTACACCAGCTATAAAATTTATGCTGTCTTGTTGTCTTAAACGGTAGGCCAAAAGTCGACTAGGTCTTTCACCCATTTCCCAATATGTCTGCTTGGTTCGAAATAAGGCATATTCTGCTTTCTTAGAATATAATTTGTTTAATTGATATTTAATAGCGATTATTTTATTTAGTGTACACCTATCTGTGGTTTGAGAATAGGAGATTTCAAGTTTCTTAAGTTCGCCTTCTAACTCGTTGAATTTCTCATTTGCTATTTTCTTCCTAAAGGAAGCATAAGAAATAATTCTCCCTCTTAAATATGCTTTTAAGGTATCCCACCAAGTAGCAAGGGTAGTATCTCGCTTGTTATTAGTTTCCTCAAAAAACAAAATTTCATTTCTAATCATTTCGAGAAATACGCTATCTTTTAGTAGGGATACATTTAGACGCCATCTTCGGCTTCTAGGAGTCTGTGAGAATTTAGTTAGGCTGAGGAAAACTGGGGCATGGTCTGACATAACTATATTACCTATGCTAGTACTAACCGAGAAATCCACCAGTGACTGAGAGATTAAGAAGTAGTCGATTCTAGTATAGACATTATGGGGGGGTGAAAAGAATGAATAGTCTCTTCCATCAGGATGCATCAATCTCCATATATCTCTTAAACCCAAATCAGATGCTAACTGTCTAATGGCAACAGCTGACCTGCTCTCTATATTACGTCTGGGCTGGGATCTATCGAGATCCTGATCTAGTATTTGATTAAAATCACCACCTAGTATTATCTGAACATCTCCTAGATCTAAAAGAAGTTGTGACAGATTGTGAAAGAATTCTGGTCTATCAGAGTTAGGTGCATAAATATTACAGAGAGCAACTGGTATATCCAATAGTTGCCCTTGTACTATTACAAATCGGCCCTCTGAATCAGTTAACACCTCCGTTTCATTAAAATGAACTGACTTATTTATCAAAATTGCAACCCCTCTACTTTTGTCGGTACCTGGGCTTGAAAACACCTTTCCCACCCATGAGCATCTCAGCTTTAAAGATTCTTTCTTATTTAGATGCGTTTCTTGAACAAAGGCTACGTCGACTTTAGATGATTTTAAATATGCCAAGATTTTCTTTTTCTTGATTACGTTATTAAGTCCCTTAAGGTTCCAGCTGGCTATTTTTAAATCAGTTGTGTTTGCCATAGTGTAACCAGATATTCATAGATTGCACATGTACCCCAAACATAAATAATATCAGCAAAGTGATCCAGTGTGGTAACAAACAGGACTTACAAACACAAAAACCTAGAGCAGGGAAAAACAAACTATATACAAACCCAGTCATACTTCGAGGACTGGCACACAAAAACGTGAACCAAAACATAGGCTCACTTTGGTTGAAAAACCTGAGGTGATCACCCAAACTCGACTTTCCCTCCACCCAACATCTTACATCTATTAATCCCTGATCTCTTTTATTAAATGGAAAAGTAATTAAGTGTATTCTTTGTCAGCCTGCACCAGAAGAGAACTATTATAACAATCTGCTTATTTAAGGAAAGGAAAAAAAACATTTAGCTAATTCCAATATGTTAGAAGCAGAAGAAAATAATAATAATAATAATAATAATAATAATAATAACAAAACTGTAATAATAATATTTATCACTAATCAACAAAGTACCAGTGCAGGCTAATAGGCTTCAGACAGCGACAGGAAACTGTCAGCAGCTATTTATTTATTCTATAAATTAAATACTTAAGTCAGCCTTCTTTGGTGATCTTCTTTTTGATGAACTCCGCCGCTTCAGCGGGAGAGGTGAACCGATGACGTGCTCCGTTGTGTTTGATTTCCATAGTGGCGGGAAAGCGGAGTGTGTATTCCACGCCTTTACTCCTCAAATCTAACTTGATATGTCTGAATGACATTCTTTGATCCATGACGCGTTTGGAGTAGTCCGGGAAGAACATAATCCTGGCACCTTGCCAAAGAATCTGTCCCTTCTCCCGAGCCCTTCGAAGCATCTCCTCTTTCACCTGATAGCGTAGCAAGTTAACCATGACAGGTCTCGGCCGGTTCCCTTCCCTCTGGTCTCGTCTCGGCGGGCCGGTGGGAACACGGTGAGCTCGTTGTATCTCCAGAGTTGGAAACCGGTGCCCCAGCATTTCTGGAATCTCCCGCTGCAGAAACTGAATCATGTCGTCTCCCTCTTTTAACTCTGGTATACCCAAAATTTTAAGGTTGCAACGTCGCCCTCTGTTATCCAAGTCATCGATATGATCCATCAATTTCCGCATTTCCTCTTGGATAGCTTCAATTCGTTGTTTGGATGTGTGAGCGGTGCCCTCTAACGCGGCAACCCGCTCTTCGGCCTCGTCTATACGGGAGTTCAGCGTGCTAATTTTTCCCTCAATATCCTCCACTGTAGCCTTAATTTCTTTTGTGTCCTGCTCGATATTTTGTGTGGACACACGAATCGCTCTCATCTCTGAAGCATGAAAAGCCAGTGTGGGCTCACCAGCAACCGCTCCTGACACGGCCGTTGTATCCTCAAGTGGCCTGTTAACGAAGGCGTCCATTTTCTTGCTAGCTTTAGCCGGATGCGATGGCTGCAGATCTTTGAGGCGCTGAGTCTTTCGGGTTTCTCGGGCTGACATCGAAACTTTAATTCCTGAGGCTCAATAAACTATTCCCACTGCTGACCGTTGTGTTTTATGTAAGAAAATACAGGGGTAATTGTCGTTAGTTATATTTTCAATGTCGGGTTTCAGGGAGCAACTTTCTATGCTGCCATCTCCGTCGAGAGCCCACGTGACCCCCGTGCCCTGAACTTTTGACCTGGACCTGTTTTCTGGCTACACTGCTGATTGCTGACCTCCATGTACTGTGTACACTCTCTATGTATTCTCTCGGCCTGTTTTGGATGTCCTCCAATTATCAAAGCTCATTCCTTCATATTTATCTGTGCGCATCTGACTAGCTTTTGGAGTGTCACGGATACAGATACAGCAGAGCGAGTAGGGTGAAAAAGGCTGGAGTGTACTTAAAGAACAAGACACCATAGAAATCAGGAATGATGGATTACCTGTTTGGCCGGGGATGTAGATTGGTTTATCAGTCTGAATGAATGTCAGTGGGTCGTAGGATTTAAACATAACTTTCCTTTTCTCCGTCATCTGAAAACTTTCACCTTTGACTTCAACTCTGATCTCCTGCACTGACTGACCTTTGACCTGTGG
>JAMWET010002774.1:205000-217496 GCA_024036415.1 Prochilodus magdalenae | reverse complement strand
GAGAGATCGCAGACCTGCAACCAAAATCCTCTTATCCAGACAACGAAACGCGGGCAACCCTTTCCAAATGTCCCAAAACACGAGAAGCACCCGCGCGCACCGAGCGCAGCGTTTCCACCTCGGTTCAAGCGTCTAATGTAATTTTGTTCTGGTTTGCAGGTTCTTTTTCTGCTCTCGGACCGGAGAGATTCCTCATAGGACACCACGCCCCCCTTCCCTTCAGCCACCTCCTCCTCTATGTCTACTTCCTCCTCTCCGCGAAGCTGACTGTCTACGTTTTGAAGCGCTGCTGAACTCTCGCGCCCCGCCTGCCCGGGACTCTTTTTGGTCCAAAGCACGAGAGAAAATGGACGAGGCAACGCGCGCGAAAGGCCGCCGCCCGACGGGACACGGTTGCTGGACCGAGGTGAAAACTGAGGCGCCCATGCGGCCAACGACAAGACCAAGACGCTGGTGGTAGAAGGTGCAGAAGAATAAGGAGCTGTCCGGTGGACAGGGAAACGTGGGATCGGGAATTTGACTTTCTCTTGTCATGCGTTAGCTACGCAATCGGAACCCTGGGCAACGTGTGGAATATTTTCCCTACCTCTGTGGCAAAAAACGGCGGAGGTTAAAGGACGCGACGGTGGGACTCGCTTTTTTGTTTTTCTTTTTCTTTTTTTGGTCGTTGTTTGTGGTATTTTGAGAATCCCATCCTGAAGACTATGCGCATCATATCCATATATACTGTCAATCTCTCATAATCTGAATAATAATTGTCGCGTAGTGGTTTAGATGGTTCTGTCCTGTGCGCAAAAACGGTGCGCAAAGCAGCCGCGAGCAAAATGATTTTTTACGCACGGGTTTTCTTTTTACCTCCACCTTTAAAATGAGTTTTTATTATTAGCCCTTATTATTAACTATTTTAATGATTAATTATGTAATTATTTATTATTATGGTCTATTTGTGTTTAGGAGCCTTCTTGATCCCGATACTTTTGACGCTCATTACATTTGCTGGGATGTACCGTTGTTTCTCCTCGAGACCGCCCTCGGTCATTACACGGTCCATTGGAGGCCTGGGAGTGTGGGGAAAGCTAGGCTCCCATGTTTCAAAGGTAATCAAGCGGGCAACAAACGAGGAGGGCTGACTCTCTTCCCACGCGCGCTTCACAATCGTGCCGCTGTTTTGAGGACCCCTTCAGCGCCTTAAAGGGGAAACTCCCCGCTGATGGTTTACAATGTGCTGGCGCTGGCGTGTCATTGGGGGGTTTAAACTCATCCAGAGGGGTTCGGTGTTAAATGGTTACTGTAGAAAAAATGGCTCGGGGTGTTTTTTTGAAGTATGCCGATAGTTAAACCAAGGCGTCAATGGCGCAAAATATAGCCATTGTGTTCTACTTACCAAAACGACACTGTGTTACATTGATGTAGTGAGGATGATGGTAAAACAGGTAAAGGTATAAACAAACATCTCACCACCCAACAAAAAACAAAAATGGTGCGCACCCAACAGAAAAGAACAAGATCCACAGAAAATCTAAGAGACTCAAAAGAAATGCTTTACAGGAAGGAAAAAAAAGAAACAAAACATAATCAATTTCGAAATATTAATTGGAAGTCAATGCGAACCAAGAATTTTTTCACAAGCCAATTTTGGGAGAATTTCTGTTGGTTTTTTCCATCATGAATTTTTATACAGTGTAAAAAAATTATCAAATTATGATACAAATTGAAGGACAAAAGGGAAAACTCTACAAAACCATCTGATATATATATATACTATTATATAATAAGATATATATATATACCTATATATATATATGATTATATAATCAAACATAAATACATAGTAAAATAATACGGGGCTATTCTAAGGGGGCTATCCCAACATTAATTACCTGTACACAATAATTAATTATAAATTGAGTAAACAGATAATTATCATAGGTCCAAACCTTCCATCTTCCTCAGAGGTCCGCGCATCTGACATGGGCGTATATAGGATACACATGTTATATCGATGAAATACTGCACTGTAGTGAAAAGCCATCACTGCAAGGTCCATTTGCACGCAACACTGCCAGGGCCTTCAGAGCGCTCAAGCAATAGTTCCCTTATATCGCCACCACGAGTGAACCATTTCTTTCCCCAAGCAACGGTGCATTCCGCACCAGAGACCCACTCAACGATATTGTTGTTGGGCTTTACCGTTCGCACAAACACCTAAAACCATCACTGCAGAATTCCCTTTTAACGTGGGCCAAATGACACCCCAGCATCTTCTATAGCTCACTTTTTGAAAAAACAAAAAAAATATGCACCGTTTATCATATTCCTCCACGCCTGAATCTTCCCTAGGTGTCTGCCTGGCGCCGCGGTTTTCTCTCCTTCTGGACTGTCAACATCTACTACATCGTCATCATCCGACGTTGGGCCATTTAACTATCTCTATAACTCCCTTCACGCCATGTAGGCACTGCACAGCTTTTGCGGATCGCTTCAGTCGCTAAAAAAGAACCACCATACAATAATACCTGAAACGCCGACACTTATCCCATTTCAGGATCTCCCCTGGAGAGTTCCTGATGACAATCCCTGGAATACGGACAGATGCTTTTCAAGACTAACAGCTTTGGCGAGAACCGGCTAACAATGACCAGCGCCGTGGTAGGAGTTTGGGAGTTAAGGGCATCCATTTGCTGGAACAATTTTGGGTTCAGGAAGTCTTAGTTTGGCAATGCGAAAACCCCCAGCCTTTGTCCTCGGCTTTAACAAAAGAGGGCCAGTGTGTTATTGTATGCACAAAAAATGCTGAGAGGATTGTTTGTTCGTCTGGGCCCTCGGACAGCACAGCCGTGCGTGACGTCGCATTCACACAATGTAGGCCTGTGTTTTGTCTAACTAGGTTATGTTTCTGCCACTGAGGTTGGCATAATAATGCTAACTCTCAGTGGGATAAATGCTTGTTTTGTCTCTCCTGGATGTTAGCCGTAACGTCCAATCAGCTCACCTGCACCCCCGGTATTGGAGGAAAATAACCGGGCGGAGTTCACATGACGCTGCTTTTTTTTTTGCCTCTAGCCATAAACGCTGGCCATTGCTTGGAGTTCTGGTCACTCACTTCACTGTAATCTGGAGAAGGATGTGGGCTGGACAGGGAAGCGTAAACGAAAACGGATAATTGACCTCTATGATTCCTTTTTGTCCTTGGTGGTTGCATGGGCACTGTTCGTTCTCACTCACCACATGAAGGTCAGTGCATAGCGTTTGCACA
The DNA here is from genome assembly GCA_024036415.1 of Prochilodus magdalenae. NCBI lineage: Eukaryota > Metazoa > Chordata > Actinopteri > Characiformes > Prochilodontidae > Prochilodus > Prochilodus magdalenae. The sequence goes on along the minus strand of JAMWET010002774.1, from coordinate 214,240 downwards.
TCAGCCTGCAGAACACTCCTCAGACGGGTTTGCTACTCTGAAGCTATTGCATGCAGTTAGCCCTTAACCGCTCACCGCGCACATGCTAACGCGGCGAAATGTCATGCTTTTCAGGTGGGGTACGTTTTCCGTCTTACATATCCGTACTTCATGCTGCTGATTCTCTTCTTCCGTGGAGTTCACCCTGCCTGGAAGCTAGAGAGGGCTTTTTGTTCTACATCACTGCCTGACTTTGAAAAGCTGAAGGAATCCGAGGTACGTCAGGTCAACATTCACCATTCCACGCTGAAGACGCGTGTTGGGCAACTTTTGCACCATTCTGAAGCATTCCTCCCTATCATCAGGCTTTTCTCCGTAACTCCCGTCTGCCTTCCCAGTGTGTGGCTCTGATGCCGCACCCCCAGATTTTCTTCTCCTATGCCATGGGCCCTCGGCTCCCCTGATTTGCCCTCGGAAGATACAACCCCTTCAAAGAACAAAACGTTTACAAGTACGCGAACAGATGCACCACATACCGAGATGCTCTCGGCTTCACGCTAAACACGCCAGGTATAGGGTTTCCTTTGTTAGGCCCAAAGTGTTGAGGATTCCCCCGAGACCAGACACAGCGAGAGCCAGAAGGAGTTTCTCATGAACATGTCGATTCCGTGTAATGACCTTTATAATAATAACCGCTTTGTCCTGCTTCCGCAGGATCTCAATCATTCATGCCTGCCGCATTCAAAACTCCACAGGGCATCCAGACGCATCGTTCGCTGGTGTCTGCATGCAATCATCCACGGTTTCTACCAGCATTGTGGAGATTCGGCTCAGTGGCTTCATCGTCACAATAGTATGTGATTCCATCCTGGAGTGCGCATCGATCGGCTCAACGGCTGTTTTATCACGGTATCAAGCGAAAGATGTCTGCAACGAGATCACGCCGAGTGGAGGACGGTTGATGCAGATGTAGGTGACAATCCGGAGGTGCTCCACAGTTTATTGCAGCTTAGTAGCACGTAGTTGACGAATGGTTGGCACTCTGATGACAGAGGAGCACTGTTTCTGCGAGCTGGTCCTACATAGTTCACACTGGGAATTCGTACGTGTAACAAGTATGCGTATACTATCCAGCAGAATCATTCAGTGGACACCAATTGCACGTGACAAGATTACACGATTATTTCAGAGTCTATAGTTGGATCCTATATGTGTACATGCATGTTTCTGAATTATACAGCTGACTGATTCCAGGTAGTTATGTCTTGTTAATCAGATGACAGACATAGCAGATCAGATATCAATGCACAATCAAATGCTAGTAACATCAAGTCCATACATCACAATATACAATCTACATCATATATAGTCAACACAAGCCACCATCAATCAATCAATGCAATCACATACGTACATTACACATACCAAACCAACGCAACATCAACACGCAATCAATCAATATCAATCATACATAACTACAACTCAACAACAGACAAACTACACAATCAAATCATCTCAATCAATCATCACACCTATCAACCACACCACCACACAATAGAACATATCATACAATCACAATCCATCAATCAAACCCCTCCATCCCTCACACACCACCTCAATCCACACCAATCATCACGGGAACCCTGGAGGTTGAGAGACTTCATAATACCAACATACTTTCGTAGTTTGCATTACTAGGACGACGTTTTTTTACACACCAACTCACACCTTCCTATCCGCAGCTATTCCATTCCCGTCTTTTCTATCACCTAATCTCCTCATCCATCTTTCTCACATCTATTTAATCACATTACTGTCCCAGCTGTACCCGGTTCTTGATAAACATCGGCCGCCGTCTTCCCCGGAAATGTGTCAATTTAACAGTGTCATCTGTGTTTAGTTGTGCTGTCAAGTAGCGTGTTGGTGTACAGTAACTCAGTAAGTGTAATGTGTTAGTGTACTGTAAGTAGTGGGTCGTTGTACAGTAACTTAGTAAGTGTAATGTGTTAGTGTACTGTAAGTAGCGTGTTGGTGTACAGTAACTCAGTAAGTGTAATGTGTTAGTGTGCTGTAAGTAGCGTGTTGGTGTACAGTAACTCAATAAGTGTAATGTGTTAGTTTCTTGTAAGTGATGTGTTGGTCTACAGTAACTCAGAGAATGTAATGCGTTAGTGTTTTCTATGTAGTGTGTTAGTGTCCGGTAACTCAGTAAGTGTAGTGTGTTAATGTACTGTAAGTAGTGTGTTGGTGTACAGTAACTCAGTAAGTGTAATGTGTTACTGTACTGTAAGTAGTGTGTTGGTGTACAGTAACTCAGTAAGTGTAATGTGTTACTGTACTGTAAGTAGTGTGTTGGTGTACAGTAACTCAGTAAGTGTAATGCGTTAGTTGTACTGTAAGTAGCGTGTTGGTGTACAGTAACTCAATAAGTGTAATGTGTTAGTGTCTTGTAAGTGATGTGTTGGTCTACAGTAACTCAGAGAATGTAATGCGTTAGTGTTTTCTATGTAGTGTGTTAGTGTCCAGTAACTCAGTAAGGGTAGTGTGTTAATGTACAGTAGCTAAGTAAGTGGCACGTGTTAGTGTATTGTAAGTAGCGTGGGGTTGTACGGTAACTGAGAGAGTGTATCGAGTTTGTGCACTGTAAGTAGTGTGTTGGTGTACAGTAACTCAGTAAGTGGAATGCGTTAGTGTTTGTGTACAATAACTAAGAAGGTGGCATGCATTAGTGTGCTGTAAGTAGTGTGTTAGTGTGCGGTAACTCAGTAAGTGTAATGTGTTAGTGTACTGTAAGTAGTGTGCTGGTGTACAGTAACTCAGTAAGTGTAATGTGTTAGTGTGCTGTAAGTAGTGGGTCGGTGTACAGTAACTTAGTAAGTGTAATGTGTTAGTGTACTGTAAGTAGTGTGTTGGTGTACAGTAACTCAATAAGTGTAATGTGTTAGTGTCTTGTAAGTGATGTGTTGGTCTACAGTAACTCAGAGAATGTAATGCGGTAGTGTTTTCTATGTAGTGTGTTAGTGTCCAGTAACTCAGTAAGTGTAATGTGTTAGTGTACTGTAAGTAGTGTTGGTGTACAGTAACTCAGTAAGTGTAATGTGTTAGTGTACTGTAAGTAGTGTGTTGGTGTACAGTAACTCAGTAAGTGTAATGTGTTAGTGTACTGTAAGTAGTGTGTTGGTGTACAGTAACTCAGTAAGTGTAATGTGTTAGTGTGCTGTAAGAAGTGTGTTGGTGTACAGTAACTCACTGAGTGTAATGCGTTAGTGTGCTGTAAGTAGTGTGTTGGTGTACAGTAACTCAGTAAGTGGAATGTGTTAGTGTGCTGTAAGTAGTGTGTTGGTGTACAGTAACTCAGTAAGTGTAATGTGTTAGTGTACTGTTGGTTGGAGGTTGGTGATTGTTCCTAAACACTTCTGGAATTGCAAATATGCTTTATGGAAAAATTTGAATTTGGGAAGAACTTTCACAGCAGTAGCCACCAACCTTCTTTCTGGAGATGTGCTCTCCTGCAGACCATCTGACCTGCTGGCCACTCCTAAATACACTAATGCATCAGATTCAGCCGGTCAGGGATGGCAAAAGAAGTTCATACTCTGGAGCATGAAATGAAGGTGTCTAAATGAGTGGCTAGTGCTCTCCTCCAAGCATGTTGAGCTGTCCTGTCACAATGTGTTAGTGGCAGTTTGAAAATGCTCAGTAAAGCTTCATGTGTGTTGAGTGTATTAGCTAGCTGGCAACAACTGAATGAAATGAGTCTAGCTCTGAAGGAGCTCTTTTCTTTTTCAGGTCCAGGACTGGCCTTCCTGGCCTACCCAGAGGCTGTTACCCAGCTGCCCGTTTCACCTCTTTGGGCAATCCTGTTCTTTTCCATGCTGCTTATGCTTGGGATCGACAGTCAGGTAAAGATAGACTACACATGCGAATTCCTAACATCCTTAACTCTTCCATTCCTCCAGCCTACAACCAAAAGGTTAGAGCCATGTTCTCCAAATAACGCAACTTGAGTCCACACCGAAGACTGTAAGAAGCTGGTTTGCTTTCACTTGTAAGAATTCCATCCCAAACCTGGATCGATACATATTTCAACTACCCAAACTCACCTCACCTGCCTTTTACCCAGAAGGATATTACATACACTCACTGTCAAAAAATAGCTGCACCCAGAAGGAAACAGCCCTCCATCAGTCATCTTATTGGTGCAGCACCATCGGCAGATGGCAGCACCACGCAGGACTACATGCACACAGACCGTTACCACGACTGTCCTTAACACCACGTCACCGTCACCAAAGACTGCAGTGGTGTCGTACCAGACTGTCATGGAGTGACTCAGAATGGCAGTGGGTCATCTTCAGTGACGAGTTCCGCTTTAGTCTTGGTGGAGACGCCCAACGAATCCGTGTGTGGAGGCACCGTGGTCAGCACCAAGATGAGTGGTTTGCTGTCACACGCCCAGAAGACCTGGTGTCCCTCCACCTCCACCCCTACCGCACCATCTGCAGGAACTGTGTGAGGATGTTCAAGCTGCATGGGATGGATTATCACAGGACACCATTAGGAACCTCTACAGCTCCATACCAAGATCTGGCGTGTTGGGTTAGCGAACACGGCGGCCCAACGCCATACTGAGAGACAGACTTCTGTATGTGTAGCTCAATAAATATTGATCATATCAGTCTAAATTTATCACCAGTTATTGATCCTGGTCACCTTTATCTTCCTTACCAACACCACCGCAATCCCACACCTCCTTCTGGGTGCAGCTGTTCTTTTAATGATGAGTATATAAGATAATCTGCTTGCAGAAAGAAGGGAAAATAAAAAATAATAATGGAAATCCGGCATCTGGAATGCCACCAGAACTAGCCAGGTCAAAAAAGAAAATAGAGAAAAGGATGTACAACACAAACACAGAAATGGGACATCTGAGACTGAGACAAGTGCAACCAACTTCTAAGAATGATCTTTAGAGGTGTTAGGGATTTTTATGACGTCAAAAAAAAAAGAATGATTTGTACTTAATGACCATAATGAATAAATATTAAATAAATGAATGGCCACACAGACCACACCCTTATACATCTCATTGCCAAGTTATGCCACATGGCACTAATGAGCTAATCGTGTTCCCACAGTTCTGTACCGTAGAGGGTTTCATCACAGCGTTGGTGGACGAGTTCCCCCGCGCGCTCCGAGGACGCCGAGAGATCTTCATCGCCGTCGTCTGCCTTGTGTCTTACATAATCGGCCTGTCAAACATCACCCAGGTATGTGCATTGTGTATTGTCAGCTTATCCGAACAGTGCTACGCTTCCCTCTTCCTATAGATTCAGCACACGTGTAAAAGCTGGAAGATTATTATAATGATGTTCCCGAACACGCATCGCTGGAGGGGCAAAAATACCTCAACCAGGCCGACTGAGGGCCCTTGAAGCTGCATTAAGTAGGATCGCCTTGCTCTGAGAGCCTCTGAGCACATAAACATCTCAAGCGGAGCATTTTCACAGAGACAGCTAATGGCTTTGTAGTGTTATCAGTTCAGCAGCTTAGTAACCCCAAACTCTTACATAAAGGCTCGTAACCAGAGCAGCGGGTAATCCGGGTTCTTTAAATGTCATCTGCCTTTGCATGTGCTGTAGTTATATACGGTGCACTCAGTAGGTGTGGAAGACTTGTGATGTTTACTCAAGGCACAAAGTTATCTTCGGCTTCAGAGGAGTTTGGAGAAAATGTGGCATGTCCACCAATACTTCGCTAGAGTTCAATATGTGAGAGGGGAGGATGGGGACCTGGGAAATGCAAAGGACTGGAGAATTGTGGATATGTGACAGTGATGTCATCAGGTGGTGGGTTATGGGAAATGGAGTCCAGGAAATCGGAGTTGTGAGGAGAATCAGCAGGCAGTAGAGGTTACAACACATTTTATATATGTCTTAAAGGTATTTGAGCAAAATTAGCATGTCATAATTCAGTTAAGATTAAAAAATGAATTGTCAATTTGTACAACATGGTCTTTGGGATAAATCTGGAGAAATATTCATCCGATTGGTGTAAAAATTGGTAGAGGTGGTTGCATCTGGAATATGAGAAGTTGACCCAAAGCATGTTTTTCTGGGACCTGTCTAACTACATAAACGCTCCATAAACGCTCATGTTACAATTCACCAAAACGGCAGGTAATCTGAACTCAATGAAAATTAACTGAACCTCCTGTGTGCTTAGAAGCCAACATTAAATTAGACAGTTAAAGAAAGCTAAGGAGCTGTTTTACGGGTTATACCAGAAATGTGAGATGAAAACATGAATTGGAAGCATCAGCATCAAACAGAGGGCATCTGCAATCTGTTGATGTCAGCAGAATTACAAAGGTTACAGGAAAAGGTGCAAACGTCACCAAACCCTGAAATGCCTTCGTGAAGACGTACCTTGTAGCGTACTTGCTGAATATAACACATTGATATTGTATCTATGAGATAACCGTGGATTCCCATTTAGTAAGCTTCAGTATCCTGGGATTGGTTTTCACAGGACGCTCTGAGGAGGAACGTTCATCTAATGAATTTGCCAGGTCCTTATTTTAATACTACACAGCACTTTTGCATGAGGGCTCTTATTTTGGCGTGTTTGAGCACCACACAGCTATTTCTACTGGACATGTTTCACACTGAGAGGCCATTTTTGATTGCGTTATACACTGTACACGCTTTGAGCATGTGGTCCCCCTCCTCACCACGCTTGCCCACCTCCCCCATTAATGACCATTACATAATTCAAGATGGCCACCCAAACACTGAGCGTATGCAGGATCTTTTTCAACTGAGATCTTTATTGTTGTTGTTGCTGTCTCATCATCAGTTGGACATACACCAACCAGCCAAATCATTAGGACCACCTCCTTTTATCTACACTCAGTGTCCATTTATCAGCTCCACAGACCATATAGGATCTGTAGGTGTACAGTTCCAGACTGTAGTCCATCTGTATCTCTGTATACTGTATTACCCTGTTCTTCAATAGGGGTCCACAGGAATGAAACTTGGTGGGTAGGTTTGATATTGAGAGACATCCTAATGATTCAAGTTTCACACTTGGCTACGCATGTGACATAATCAAGGACAGGTCTTAGCCCTGTACCTGACCGACCCAACAGCCATGAATTCGGACAACCAGCGAGCAGTGGCGTCCTCCAGCACCATTGGCAGACGGCTGCACCACACAGGACTACATGCACACAGACCGTTACCACGACTGTCCTTAACACCACGTCACCGTCACCAAAGACTGCAGTGGTGTCGTACCAGACTGTCATGGAGTGACTCAGAATGGCAGCGGGTCATCTTCAGTGACGAGTCCCGCTTTAGTCTTGGTGGAGACGCCCAACGAATCCGTGTGTGGAGGCACCATGGTCAGCACCAAGATGGACGGTCTGTTGTAACACGTCCAGAAGGCCTGGTGTCCCTCCACCCCTGCCGCACCATCTGCAGGAACTGTGTGAGGATGTTCAAGCTGCATGGGATGGATTATCACAGGACTCCATTAGGAACCTCTACAGCTCCATACCGAGACGTCTGGCATGTTGGGATAACCATAGAGAGAGACAGACTTCTGTATGTGTAGCTCAAAAAATATTAAGTCTAAACTGATCATCAGTTATTGATCCTGGTAACCTTTATCTTCCTTTCCAATAGCACTGCAATCCCACACCTCCTTCTGGGTGCAGCTGCAATCAGTGTAATACCTGGTGTGTGGTCCTGTGGGGGTCCTGACCATTGAAGAACAGCTTAACAAAGTATGTGGAGCTGATTAAATGGACAATGAGCGTATACAGAATGAGGTGTACCTAATGTAATGGCTGGTCAGAGTAAATTGATGCACTTTAATCCACTTTATGTACCAAGTGGACATTTTTACATTTTTGAAACTAATGATCTTTCTCTTTGTCCACAGGGTGGTCTGTACGTGTTCAAACTTTTCGACTACTACTCCGCTAGTGGAATGTGTCTCCTGTTCCTGGTGTTCTTTGAGTGTGTCTCAATATCGTGGTTCTATGGTAATTGTCTGATTCTGTTTATTATTATTGAGTGTGTGAGGTATAAACAGAGTGAGTGAGAGCGGGTTTGGTGTGAGGTGTGTACAGAGTGAGTGAGAGCGGGTTTGGTGTGAGGTATAAACAGAGTGAGTTAGAGAGGGTTTGGTGTGAGGTGTGTACAGAGTGAGGGAGAGAGGGTTTGGTGTGAGGTGTGTACAGAGTGAGGGAGAGAGGGTTTGGTGTGAGGTGTGTACAGAGTGAGGGAGAGAGGGTTTGGTGTGAGGTGTGTACAGAGTGAGTGAGAGCGGGTTTGGTGTGAAGGTGTGTACAGAAGTGAGTGAGAAGAGGGTTTGGTGTGAGGTGTGTACAGAGTGAGGGAGAGAGGGTTTGGTGTGAGGTGTGTACAGAGTGAGGGAGAGAGGGTTTGGTGTGAGGTGTGTACAGAGTGAGGGAGAGAGGGTTTGGTGTGAGGTGTGTACAGAGTGAGTGAGAGCGGGTTTGGTGTGAGGTGTGTACAGAGTGAGTGAGAGAGGGTTTGGTGTGAGGTGTGTACAGAGTGAGTGAGAGAGGGTTTGGTGTGAGGTGAGTACAGAGTGAGTGAGGGCGGGTTTGGTGTGAGGTGTGTACAGAGTGAGTGAGAGTGGGGTTGTGGTGCGGTGTGTACAGAGTGTGGGAGAGGGGGTGTGGTGTGCGGGGTGTCCCGAGTGAGTGAGAGGGGGGTTGGTGTGAGTACTGGGTGTACAGAGTGATGGAGAGAGTGTTTGGTGTGTGGTGTGTACAGAGTGAGTGGAGAGCGGGTTTGGTGTGAGGTGTGTAGAGAGTGAGTGAGAGAGGGTTTGGTTGTGAGGTGTGTGTACAGAGTGAGGGAGAGAGGGTTTGGTGTGAGGTGTGTACAGAGTGAGTGAGAGTTTGGGTTTGTGTAACAGAGTGTGGCTGTGAGGTGTGTACAGAGTGAGGGAGAGAGGGTTTGGTGTGAGGTGTGTGTACAGAGTGAGGGAGAGGGGGTTTGGTGTGAGGTGTGTACAGAGTGAGTGAGAGCGGGTTTGGTGTGAGGTGTGTACAGAGTGAGTGAGAGAGGGTTTGGTGTGAGGTGTGTACAGAGTGAGGGAGAGAGGGTTTGGTGTGAGGTGTGTACAGAGTGAGTGAGAGTGGGTTTGGTGTGAGGTGTGTACAGAGTGAGTGAGGGGGGGTTTGGTGTGAGGTGTGTACAGAGTGAGTGAGAGAGGGTT
>JAMWET010002774.1:112500-200000 GCA_024036415.1 Prochilodus magdalenae | reverse complement strand
CACACACACACAGATATACACACACATACACACACACACACCCGCACACACACACACACATATATATATATACACACACACACACACAGATATACACACACATACACACACATATATACACACACACACACACACCCGCACACACACACACAGATACACACACACACACAGATACACACACACACCCGCACACACACAAACACGAGAGACTGTTACGAGTTTAGTTTCTATTATTTTCTAAGAAGAAAAAGAAGAATAACTTTGTATGTGTTTTTTTAGAGTCATTTCTAGGACGTTTTTTCTACGCAAGAAAGTGAGAAGGACCAAAATCACGTTCACCAGACACGCGGGACCCTTACGTTCGAAAGGTCACTCTATTTTTGCCGTACGACTCCACTGTTAATCCTGCCTGTTTGCATTTATGCATGCCGCTCCTCAGGAACAATGGTGGAAGTGACCAAATTTCCGACTCCTTTCCTCCCCCACCGAACGGATTAGAGCTGTGAGCTGCCTGCGGGCGGCCTGAGAAGAAGCCATAGTTTGTCTCCGTGGCCATACTTTGGAAGGACACCCTAGCCAGCATCCTTTCTCTCTCTCGAACAACATGACCAGGCCTAGCCCGTTACAGCTAGCCTGCATTCTTTTCTTCTTTTAGGAAGTGAACTACATGGCAATAAGTAAACAGTGCAAACTAAAGACCAACATACATACATACATATACATATACATATATAAATATACAGTATCAGTCAAAAGGTTAAACACAAAGGTAGAAGGTAAAAGTGAAGACACCAAACTATAATCTAGCCCTCATGGAATTATACACTCCACCTTAGAACCCTCCAGAATGGAATTATACAGTCCACCTTAAAACCCTCCAGAATGGAATTATACAGTCCACCTTAAACCCTCCAGAGTGGAGCTGTACAGGAGGATGGAGCAGTTTCCTTACCCTGCAGTGGAGCTGATAGAACAAGGTTTACTACTAAGCAGGTTTGGAGCGATTCTATTGGTCGGTCCATCATGAATATTCACTAACCTGAAAGGAGAACTAGAGCTTTTACACTGTGCAGAAAAAGAGATCAAAGTTTTTACACCACTAAATATATATTAGAGGTGGAGATATGGAGGAGTATCATACTGTGTACATCAGGAGTAGATGTGGTGTATCAGGATATGGACTGGTTAGCCATAAACATCTATTTAGTGAAGCTATATAGTCTAAGCTTTTGACTGGTAGTGCGTATATATGTGTATATATGTGTATATGTGTGTGTATATATATATGTGACACACACATGGCTGGTATAGTCCCTGTCGTTATGATTCCACCGGTTAAAGCACAAAAGCTTTAATACCACAAGCTACAGCGGTCGCATGAATTAAATATGAATACTAATAAAAATAAGGATAAATAAGGACAAATGTTAGTTTGCTTCTTTGGCAGCTACGTGTGACAGGGATGTGGATAAACGAGTCCTTTTCTTCTCTGCAAAGATATCAAACTAAAATGTGCAATCAATAAGCGTTTCCGTGGGTTTTGTATAAAGTTACCATTCAGCAGATTTCTCTCTGATACAATGTTGTAAAACTGTACTGTGTAAAAGTATCTGTGAATGTCCGTACGACCATTGAGGTTTTTTTGTCTAAATGTTGAAGACTCTTATATTATTTGCTGTTTTCTGCAATAATAATACGTTCAACTCAGAAACTAAAGCACATAATCTTTACGAAATGTAAAAAAAGAGAACAAGAATGATATTCATAACAGAAATGAAAGAGTATAATAAATTATAGATAATATGTCTAGTCAGAGAATATTGTTTTGTATATTTCTAACTGTTTCATGGGCCTAATGTAAAATATTCTATGTAAAAAAAATATATAATAAATGTCTTTAGATGGTGTTATATAAAAAAGCATGATTGCCATATGTTATCTGAAAAACAAACAAACAAATAAATAAATAAATAAAGTATTATAGATTATAATGCGTCTCCATGGCATGTCTTGAATTTCTTTCTTTTTTTTTTTTGAACTCAGCATCTTTAAACTCAGCAAAGGTGAGTCCCAACACACTGCAGTCTCTATCTCACTCTTTCCACACCAACACATGGAGATATTGCAAAAAATTTTAATTATGATTTAAGCAATTACGTTTAAAATGTACATTAATAATATTTTTAAAAATTAATTATGAATAAATGTAGACCTAGCACTAGCTGGTCAGCTACTTCAGAGATTATGGTGAATTATAGAATAAGGAAAATGATTTTTTTAAGCATATTTTTAAAATTGGACATATGAAGGAGCATTGTGTGAAGACCTCTTACTTACCTTTATGCTAAGAGCAGGTCAGATTACATGTCTTGTCGGTTTTTTAACATTAATAAGCACATTCTGTACAGATATATATTTTTTTTTATCAATTTCAGGGTCAATTTTCTATTTATTTGCATGTTGAAAAAAAAAGAAAAATATGAAAAAATGCTGCATTTTTGTAAAATGTAAAATTACTTAAATGTGTTCTCTGTTGAGGATGGGTTTACTTATTTTAATTTTTACAAATATAAATAAATTTTAAATTTTAAATAATAATATTAAAAATATTTCGCATTGTCAAGTTTTAGAATCTATAAAATAGAATAGATTTTTCTAGTAAGACATAATAATAAAATAGATAGAGATAGAAGCATGTTGGATTTTTTTTTTATAATAATAATACAAATTATTAATTTTTTAAAATGATTAATTATATTAAAAAAATATGTTATTAATAATTTTGATTAATTATTATTATATATTAAAATATTTTTTTACACTTTCCAAAAAAAATTTAAAATAATTTTGGGTTAAATGTGTGTTTTCTGTGTTGACTTCATAAGTGTTAACTTATTTTCACTCAGAGACTCAAAAACATGTTGCTTAACACCCACATTTTTCCACATGACTCCATAAAATGTACTATAGCATGGTATGATATGGTATAGTACTGTATAGTATTCTATAATATAATATCTAATTAATAATATAATATAATATAATATAATATAATATAATATAATATAATATAATATAATATAATATAATAGGAGTGGCTATGCATGTCTGATATTGATACTGATATCTTGACTTTTCCTTTAAATGACTGAGCTGCCTATAATACATCTGTCTGGAAGGAACCTCTGACCTTCTCCTATTATCAGCCCGTTTAAACATTCTATAGATGAATCTGAATGATTGACAGGTTATTAGCTGTACATTACCATTAAACTGTGTATTCAATGTTTTAATAGCTCAAAGCTTCTTTGGTTGCAGATATCTAATTAATTACAGATTACTGCAGCTGTAGTAAATCCTAAATGACTGGGGAAGCTGGATAATTCTGATTCTGCAGTTTATTATTTATCATTTCATTCACATTTTCTTCACACAATTGTTAAAAAAGAAATGTATTAAATATACAATGTCATTGTCAGTTTTGCAATCTCCAATATAGAAGTATACATATGTGTATGATGTTTCTAGATAACCTGTATTAGTGAAAGAGGAAATAATTTTTATTTTATTTTATAATTAATTATTTTAGTCAATTCAGTCCTTAGGAAGAGAAACACACTGACTCCTGGCTGATTTCTCTCCAGGGGTCGCCCAACACTGTCACCTATGGCGCAAATACAGCTGTATCTTTACTATCAATTTATATACAATTTATATAATTTATTAATATAATTAATATAGTCAGTTTGCATGTTACTAATCTGATTACACAGATTAAAATATAATAATCCCATATATTCCGACCTATAGTGGCTGTTTAGTGGTTATGTATCTATGTCAGGAATGAATGTGAAACAGGAGGGATACTAAGATCCACAGAATGAAAGCCAGCCAGCCTGAAAGGACGGGGGCGTGACTCCTGAAATGAAAAGTGCTCAGTAATGAACAGTCCTGAACACGCTGCAGATGGCGGACTCCTCCCTCTAATACGGCCTGTAGGCTGAAACCTTCATTAAAGAACAAAGCATATAAGAACGTGTTCAGGCTGTACGTAGACCTGAGCACATTTCAGGGTCCTGTATGTCTCTCATCTACAACGGAGACTTCAAATAAGCCTAAGGTACTCTACTACTCACCACCACCGCTAATACAGCTGCTAAAGCTGTTACTCCAAATACTCCTAATATTATTAATAATGCTATTCCTAATATTTATACTACTGCTACTAGTACTACAACTGGTACTTTAACTACCATTACTACTAATGCTAACTCTACTCTTGTTCTTTTGCTAATACTAAAACTACAACTGGTAATGCTAATGCTAATACTGTTACTACCAATACTTGTAACATTACTAACTAATGCTAGTAGTACTTTGACTAGTACAACAACTGGTAATACTAAGGTGAATACTAATACTACTTCTAATGCTCCTATTGTTAATAGTAATACTGCAGCTATTAATAGTACAACAGCTAATACTATTAATTTACTAATGCTAATTATTATTAATACTTTGAATACTACTAATGCAATTATTGCTAAAATTAATAGTACTGTGACTCATACTACAACTGCTGATACTATGACTAATATTGTTACAACTAATGCTTCCAGTACTACTAATGCTAGTATTGCTGATACTAATACTACTGCTACTAATGAACTTAACACTATTAATGCTAATAATACTTACTACTGCTAATAGTATAAACCTTGCTAATATTACTACTACCACTACTACTACTACTAATAATAATAATAATAATAATAATGATAATAATGATAATAATAATAATAATAATAATAATAATAATATACTAGTTCTGCTACTAATACTACACCTGGTAATACTACTGCTGCCGCTACTAATACTATACTTGGTAATACTACTGCTGCTGCTACTAATACTACACCTGGTAATACTACTGCTGCCACTACTAATACTATACTTGGTAATACTACTGCTGCTGCTGCTACTAATACTACACCTGGTAATATTACTGCTGCTGCTACTAATAATATACTTGATAATACTACTGCTGCTTCTACTAATACTACACCTGGTAATATTACTACTGCTGCTGCTACTAATACTACACCTGGTAATACTACTACTGCTGCTACCAATACTACAGCTGGTAATACCTTTACTGCTATTACTAATACTACAGCTGGTAATACTACTACTGCTGCTACTAATACTACAGCTGGTAATACCTTTACTGCTGCTACTAATACTACACCTGGTAATACCTTTACTGCTGCTACTAATACTACACCTGGTAATACCTTTACTGCTGCTACTAATACTACACCTGTTAATACTACTACTACTAATACTACACCTGTTAATACTACTACTACTACTAATACTATACCTGGTAATAATACTACTTCTGCTGCTACTAATACTAAGACTTAAACTACTTCTAATACAACTACTATTACTACCACTGCTAATATTACTAATACTACCAATGTTAAAAAAATAATTATACCTTTACTCTTAATATAACTACTAAGACTGTGAATATGACTAACAATATTACTATTGCTAAATCAAATACTGATAGTACTGCTGTTAATGCAAATATACTAATACTGTTGGTGGTTAATGCTACTTCATCTACGTCTACTGCTATTACGACTAATACTACCACTGCTAAATAACACTGCTAATAATATCATTTGCCTACTATGTCTAATACTGCATAACCATTAATTGTACTGCTAATACAAAAACTATTACTACAACTGCTGCTCCTGCAGAGACTAGTACTACTGCTTCTGCAACAGAGGATAATGATGGTGGTACTAATATTCCCAGAAGCCACTTAAACCAACATAGAAGAAGCAGAAAGCTGAACTGTGGGGTGCATATTATTCAGCTCCATTATTGCCATTTTCCCACATTCTCGGGAGTGATGTCTCGGTAATATATGCATTGAGGGAATAATAAAAACCCAAGCCCAAAGATAAACTGATATTCCAGGGGGGGTATTTATGCATTGCCATCATTTTCAGAAGCCCACCCTGGTTAGGGGCTCACGCAATGCTCGCTTTTCACAGACAATTACCTCACGTCCTAATAGTGGCTCAGGCAGTCACTCAGTCAGAACTGCTGCACGCGCTGCCTGTGGCAAACCGCTAATGTACACTGTTTTCCCACCACATAATGAGGAGACATCAACGCCTCAGATATCCGTAGTTTATTAACTAGCAATGCATTATCAGTGTCATGCTCATTTGCATAATAAAGACGCTTACTGTTTCGTCCTCATTATAAATTATCACTGACAATAAATTACCAGTGCACTTGCAGAACAAAGAGCCTTGGTGTTTGGTCTCCATGTGTCTCTCGCCAATCTGGAGCAGTTAATAGATTCGGTAATATTGAATACAGAGCATGATGATTCTCAGATCAATAACATCCAGCAGTCTGTGGGAATCAGTAGTTCATACGGGCTATTCATTTTTTCATTGGTTCAGCATTTTCTGCATCTTCTCACCATCCAAATAACCCCACACATTCAGTGGTGTTGAGGTTCTGGGGTGGTCAGTCCATTGTTCTGCTTGTACAGGTACACCTCATTTCACTGAGGTGTTTTCTCACAGTGGAAGGGTGTGTGGGCTGTTCAAGATCTTCCATACCCAACTCCAACCATGACCTTGCTCCACAAGGGTGGAGCCATACAATTGTCCAAAATGTCTTGGTCTGCCGAAGCATTAAGATCACTTCAGGCCCTCATCATCAAACCAACAACCTTAGCATTAGCCCTCCTCCACAAGTAGGATTCTCCCGGTGTTCTCCAAACCCAGACTGGTCCATCAGACTGGCAGACCACCACTCTACTCGATGCTCTGCTTTGTTCTTGTTGATGTAAGGCTTCCATGGAAACCCATACCATGAAGGTGGGTCCAAAGTAGATGTTAATGATTGGTTACTAGGAGTGACTCCATGTGGGCGTGGCCAGAGACCATAGAGTGAAGGAAGTAGCTGAATCTGCAGGTGTATGGAAGCGTACGCTCATACGGGTCTACCAGCAGTGGATACAATCCCAGCCTACAGGGAATTCTCCTGTGCCATGGAAGGCGTCCACCAAATCTGGGCCAACTGACCAATCCTTTGATGTAAGAGTGTCTGAACACTGATGTGGCCTACATCCGTATAGTCCATGCGAAGTCCAGCCATAGCTGCCATTGGTGTTAGTGGAGGTGTTAGGTACTGTTCGAATTTGTACTAGCAAGGACACATACACTGATAGCCCTTCAACCAAAAGAACTCTGGTTCCTGAACTGGTTCCATTCAGGCTTTGTAGTTTGCACCAACTTTTACTGAAACCAAGGAACGCCAAAGAATACACCATTAACGTCAACAGGGGGCGCTGCACTGTGGTAGTAAACAGTAGTTCCAAGACGGCAGACCGTACAGATGACCTGCGAGCACTTGTGCGGTTATTTCACACGTTTGTTTGTATCCGAAAAGTAAACACGGATCAACTACTGGAGATAAGAAGATGTAGAAGAGGAAAGAGGTTCTCGAGCTGACCACTGGGTGGCGCCACTGTTGCCTTCTCTTTTCTCAACCGTGGTCACACCCACGGATGTAGTTATGGGTCATGCTGTAGAACCTCTTAATCTTTGGTTCTAGCTGGGAACAAACTTTTCGGGTTCTAAACCCGTTTATCTTTGGTAGAAACGTGGTGAACAGTACAACAACGGAACGGAAGCTGTTCCACGCTGATGGAAAAGGCTTATGGAGAACACATTTGTTTTTTTTTTTTAAATAAATGAATGTACATTTTCATGAAACGAGTTTAGAAAAAATACTGTGTGGACTGTATGTCGATGTGAACCTTCACAAGGGTTGGTGAGTGTGCAGGCATGGAGAGATCTAGTGTGCAGTGAGCATGCAAATGTTAACATACCATACTCATTAACACAAGATTAGACTGACTGTAATTACGAAAGAAGCGGAGGTAACAGTCTCAATTAACCTTTCATGGCTTGCTTCCATCTCTGCTGATACTCAGCAAGGAGGTGCTGTGCCCATATAGGGTTCTCTGATGTCATCGCTCTCCAATGAAAAACATGTATCTCCATATTTTATTGATTTTTACTTTCATGCATCATTTGAACACACCGGCAGCTGTTTACACTGTGTGAGAATCTCACGATGAATGGACCAACAAAAATGTCCCACAACTGCTTGGAAAGACGTCTGGTTCCATTGACTTACATTGAAGATAAAAGAGGTTTTTGGCCTCTCCTGTAAAGCTACCATTTTGGAGATTTAGCAATTTAAATATAAGTGTATTATTTTATAACATATAATAATATCCCCTTAACACGTGATGGGGAAGAAGAAAAGCTGCCGTCTTTGCCTGTAGTAATTATGGTGATGTGGACAGCAAGTCCACCATGCGAGGACGAATGTCTTCGGTGAGGACAAAGCTTCCAGAGCAGCTCAGAGCTGACGACCCACTATTGGTTTGCATTTGCAAAGCAGCCTGTGCAGCAGACGAACCCGAGACCTGCGTTCTCGCATGGCTGCGAAACCTATTTTCCTTTGACAGATTAAGACAAGCCGGCTGCCTGTTTGAGCCGGCGACCGTGACTTACCGCAGGAAGCGTCTCATCTCTCTAAGGACAGGAGAGAAGACGCTGGGAGCAGAGCACAGCCTCCGCCTGTCCTATCTCATGTAAACGTGAGTGATGTGTTCTCCATTGCCCCCACCCGTCCCCACCTGTACATCTATCCAGACATGCAGCTCTGCTGCTTCTGCGGTGTCTCTCTTTCGAGATGTGCTCCATCTTCCCATACCTTCAAATGCAGATCAGAGCTGTTCTCTGTGCCCGCGTTCACACAGCAGAGATATACCGTTTGTGTAACTATGGAGAGAAGTGTGGGTCAAAAGCAAACGCCATCGCTACAGTGGAAAACGTTACATGCAATGCACCACACATATCACTTCACCATAACGACCTGCAGAATGAGTGCTGAAATTGAAGGACGTTGTTGGCGCGTCGCTGGACCTCTTTACTGAAAAACAACGCATGGTGAAAAGTAAGACCTGAACACGATCCACTTTAAAACTGAGTAAACATCTATACTGCTTTTCTACCATGCAGCACTTCAAAGAGGACTGGGTGGTAGGGACGGGCGATACCACTGATGTTCCTCTAAATCTGATACCAAGTAACAGCAAGGCTAACATCCCCATACTAATAGTTTAAAGCGAGACACTATAGTGGTATAGGGCAAAACATTGGATGGTGGAGATGGAGAGAAGACTGTGGAGATAGCGAGATTTAGTGAGGAAGGTGGAGATGCCAGTGAGGAGTGAGAATGGAGGAGATGCCAGTGTGCAGTAAGGACGGTGGAGATGCCGGTGTGCAGTGAGGACGGTGGAGATGCTGGTAAGGAGTGAGGATGGTGGAGATGCCTGTGAGGAGTGAGGACGGTGGAGATGTCGATGAGGAGTAAGGATGGTGGAGTGGTGGTGAGGATGGTTGAGATACCGGTGAGGAGTGAGGACGGTGGAGATGCCTTTGAGGAGTGAGGACGGTGGAGATGCTGGTGAGGAGTGAGGACGGTCGAGATGCTGGTGAGAAGTGAGGACGGTGGTGATACCAGTGAGGAGTGAGGACGGTGGAGATGTCGGTGAGGAGTGAGGACGGTGGAGTGGTGGTGAGGATGGTTGAGATACTGTTGAGGAGTGAGGACGGTGGAGATGCTGGTGAGGAGTGAGGACGGTGGAGATGCTGGTGAGGAGTGAGGACGGTCGAGATGCTGGTGAGAAGTGAGGACGGTGGAGATACCGGTGAGGAGTGAGGACGGTGGAGTGGTGGTGAGGATGGTTGAGATACTGTTGATGAGTGAGAACGGTGGAGATGCTGATGAGGAGTGAGGACAGTCGAGATGCTGGTGAGAAGTGAGGACAGTGGAGATACCGGTGAGGAGTGAGGACGGTGGAGTGGTGGTGAGGATGGTTGAGGTACCGGTGAGGAGTGAGGGCGGTGGAGATGCTGGTGAGAAGTGAGGACGGTGGAGATGCTGGTGAGAAGTGAGGACGGTGGAGATGCTGGTGAGGAGTGAGGACGGTGGAGATGCTGGTGAGGAGTGAGGACGGTGGAGATGCTGGTGAGGAGTGAGGATGGTGGAGATGCTGGTGAGGAGTGAGGACGGTGGAGATGCTGGTGAGGAGTGAGGACGGTCGAGATGCTGGTGAGAAGTGAGGACAGTGGAGATACCGGTGAGGAGTGAGGACGGTGGAGATGCTGGTGAGGAGTGAGGACGGTCGAGATGCTGGTGAGAAGTGAGGACGGTGGAGATACCGGTGAGGAGTGAGGACGGTGGAGTGGTGGTCAGGAGTGAGGACGGTGGAGTGGTGGTGAGGAGTGAGGACGGTGGAGATGCTGGTGAGAAGTGAGGACGGTGGAGATGCTGGTGAGGAGTGAGGACAGTGGAGATGCTGGTGAGGATGTGGAGGTGAGGAGGAGGATGGTGGAGATGGAGTGGAGTGAGGAGTGTGGAGATGCTGGTGAGAAGTGAGGACTGTGGAGATGCTGGTGAGGAGTGAGGACGGTCGAGATGCTGGTGAGAAGTGAGGACAGTGGAGATGCTGGTGAGGAGTGAGGACGGTGGAGTGGTGGTGAGGATGGTTGAGATACCGTTGAGGAGTGAGGACGGTCGAGATGCTGGTGAGGAGTGAGGACGGTGGAGATGCTGGTGAGGAGTGAGGACGGTCGAGATGCTGGTGAGAAGTGAGGACAGTGGAGATGCTGGTGAGGAGTGAGGACGGTGGAGTGGTGGTGAGGATGGTTGAGATACCGTTGAGGAGTGAGGACGGTCGAGATGCTGGTGAGGAGTGAGGATGGTGGAGATACCGGTGAGGAGTGAGGACGGTGGAGATGCTGGTGAGGAGTGAGGATGGTGGAGATACCGGTGAGGAGTGAGGACAGTGGAGATGCTGGTGAGGAGTGAGGATGGTGGAGATGCTGGTGAGGAGTGAGGACGGTGGAGATGTCTCTGTGAGTTCTGAACATTTAGCCCACTTCAACTGGCATTTCAAACACATGTGCCACATGATTGTGCTGCAGGACTACACTGCAGCTAGTCAAGGTCAATCGGTGGGCCTGTATGTAACCCTGAGCGGTGGGCTGTGTAGACGTACATGCTTCTGCAGCTCCTGAATGACAAACTGGTAAGCAGAGATGTGCCCTCCAGCTCCGGATTACATCATCAGCTGTTACATGTGTGGTTGGTAGCAAAGAGTCCAGAGTGATATGGTTCCCTGGGCGAGGGTCTCTGTACGTCACAGCATGACATGCTGGTCAGTCGGACATGCATGTAGCCGTGGAATAAATGCACTGTGCCGCATGGTTGGTGATTCATACACCAGGCAGACATTCATGCTGTTTCCATCACGGTCACTCAGTTCAGCAGTCATAGCTACTCCAGGCACCAGCTCGGAATGCTATAGCTGGGAGTGTTCCGTCACAGGCTGTATGTTAGAGGGATGAAGTATAATTCTTTGGGAAGCTTCAAAGATGATCTTCATATTAACATACTGTTTCCACACACTGAGACCCCTCACTGGTGATATGCTCATGTTAGTAGACCACCATCTGCAAAGTGGCAGCTCTGATTGTAGGAAGGCTTTACATGCTGAAACCAATTTTCAATACACACCATACAGCATTCTGCTCATCTGAGACTTGGAAACTTTCTAAATCAGACACTCCTACCTTGCTGGTCCACCTTGTAGATGGACAGTCAGAAACGATAGCTCATCTGCTGCTGCAGTGTTGGTCATCCTCTAGTCCTTCATCAGTCACAGGACACTGCCCCACAGGATGCTGCCCACAGGACACTGCCCCACAGGCAGCTTATGATGCCGATCGTTTCTGCCATGTCGGTCTTCTAACTGAACATCTGCTCACTAGCTATTGCAGACACCTGATGCTGATTTCTGCCTTCAGAACTACGACAGTAATCAAGTGAGGATGGTGGAGATGCCGATGAGGAGTGAGGACGGTGGAGATGCCAGTTTGCAGTGAGAATGGTGGAGATGCCAGTTTGCAGTGAGGACAGTGAAGATGCTGTTGTGTAGAGAAGACGGTGAAGATGCCGGTCAGCAGTGAACGTGAAGATGCCGTGTGATAGTCCAGACTCATGATGCTGTTGTGTATCGAGAAGACTGCCAAGATCCGGTGAGTCTGAAGACGGTGAACATGCCTCAGTAGAGAAGACGGTGAAGATGCCAGACACCAGTGAAGCTGATGAAGATGCCTTCAGTAGAGAAGACTGGTGAAGTATGCAAGTGAGCATGAAGTTGGTGGAGATGCCGATGAGGAGTGAGGACGGTGGAGATGCCAGTTTGCAGTGAGGATGGTGGAGATGCCAGTTTGCAGTGAGGACGGTGAAGATGCCGGTGAGTAGTGAAGACGGTGAAGATGCCGGTGAGCAGTGAAGACGGTGAAGATGCCGTTGAGTAGTGAAGACGGTGAAGATGCCGGTGAGTAGTGAAGACGGTGAAGATGCCGTTGAGTAGTGAAGACGGTGAAGATGCCGGTGAGCAGTGAAGACGGTGAAGATGCCGGTGAGCAGTGAAGACGGTGAAGATGCCGTTGAGTAGTGAAGACGGTGAAGATGCCGGTGAGCAGTGAAGACGGTGAAGATGCCGGTGAGCAGTGAAGACGGTGAAGATGCCGGTGAGTAGTGAAGACGGTGAAGATGCCGGTGAGGAGTGAAGACGGTGGAGATGCCGGTGAGGAGTGAAGACGGTGAAGATGCTGTTGAGTAGAGAAGACGGTGAAGATGTCGGTGAGCAGTGAAGACGGTGAAGATGCTGTTGAGTAGAGAAGACGGTGAAGATGCCGGTGAGTAGTGAAGACGGTGAAGATGCCGGTGAGGAGTGAAGACGGTGGAGATGCCGGTGAGGAGTGAAGACGGTGAAGATGCTGTTGAGTAGAGAAGACGGTGAAGATGCCCGTGAGCAGTGAAGACGGTGAAGATGCCGGTGAGGAGTGAGGATGGTGGAGATGCCGGTGAGCAGTGAAGACGGTGAAGATGCCGGTGAGCAGTGAAGACGGTGAAGATGCCGGTGAGGAGTGAGGATGGTGGAGATGCCGGTGAGCAGTGAAGACGGTGAAGATGCCGGTGAGGAGTGAGGACGGTGGAGATGCTGTTGAGTAATGAAGACGGTGAAGATGCCGGTGAGGAGTGAGGATGGTGGAGATGCCGGTGAGGAGTGAGGACGGTGGAGATGTCTCAGTGATGACGACGTGTTTTAGATGGAACCTAAACAGAGTTAGGGGCTGAGGAGGTGAGTTAGTACCGTGGTCTGTGTTGCTAGATTTAGGGCTGGATGATTCAGGGTCGGTAGGTTTTAGATCTGTAGCCTCTCCATCCCGTTACAGGTGAAGACACAGCCCTCTGCTCTACTCAGGAAACCCCAGGGGTCCACCTGTATTCAGGTGCTTTATTGTAACCCTGGGTTTTGGCGTGTTGTGAAGTATTATACCAACCTTGTACCCGTCTTCAGAGACATAGGAAGGAAGTGGCGTTACAATGAGTTCATTAGCGTCTATTCAACCAAACGGCTCTGGCAGTACAACCACACAAGTTGAGGTTGTCTGTGCTCTACGCTCTTTCTCTCCATCAGTAGTGGTAAAATGAGCTTTGTTGTATTTTAGACATACAGCCTTGTTCATTCACTTTCGCCATCATTCCACACACTGAAAGCTGCTGCAACAAACCAGCACTCCTCGTTTGGTCGCCAGGGGTTACGTGAGGAGATGTGTACTGTGAGCTGGCCTGTCATGTTGATTCCCTGTCTTTGAGCCAGCTCATCTCCCTCTCTGTCCACTATCTGCTCTCCTGTTCTGCCAGTCTCAGCCCTGAGCCTGTGGAAATAGGCAGGACTAGCATATACTATAGAGTGTGGACCATCTACCTCTATAAAAGCTCTTCTGCTGGTCCACCTTGTAGATGGACAGTCAGAGACGATAGCTCATCTGCTGCTGCACAGTGCAGTGTTGGTCATCCTCTAGTCATCAGTAGTCACAGGACGGTGCCTACAGGACTCTGCCCACAGGACTCTGCCCACAGGACTCTGCCCACAAGACACCCCCCACAGGACGCTCCCCACAGGACGCTCCCCACAGGACGCTGCCCCACAGGACGCTGCCCCACAGGACGCTGTTGTGCTGGATAGTTTTGGTTGGTGGACGATTCTCAGTCCAGCAGTGACATTGAGGTGTCCAGCAGCACTGCTGTGTCTGATCCACTCACACCAGCACCACCCACACTAACACACCACCACCACGTACCTGCTCTGTGGTCACTGAAGAACAGTGCTGAGAATGAGTCTGGATTACACCTACAGTGTACATGGAGCTGATGTGAGTGGTTGTTGATGGGGGGGGGGGGGTGGGGTTGTATTTACAGTGTACATCTGTGGTTGTTGTAGGGGCCATCGGGTTCCAGGGCTTCAACAGAACAAGACACACACAGCGCTTCACATTCTCCTGAATCAGCAGACGAACTGAGACCAGATCGATGTTACCGCACGCTAGTCAGGCTGTAAGCCAAAGCATGTCACATCAGGACGGTGGGCGCAGCGTTAACGTTCAGAGCTACGGGGACTGGCACAGCACCCTAATTAGCACTGCCATTCAGGGAGTCGGCGCCCACAGCTAGAGTGCCAATCTCAGGTGATAGCCCAGCTGATGGGGCGGACCGTAAGCCAGAGCAGCAGACATGCGAGGTGGCAGCCCACCGGCGAGGGCTGTGATGTCATGCCTGTCTGCCCTCATCTGTCAGGAACCGTATCCCTCCAACAGCCGGCAAAACACTCCAGAGGACTCATTCTTATTACAGCCCGAGAGCGCAGTCCGCCGCTCTGCTGCTGGGGCTCGGCAGGGACAAATGGAGGAGGAGGTGCAGCAGGACCACATCTGGATTCTTCTCTTGGTGGTGTGAACGAGGCACAGGGTTCCTGCTCATCAGTAGCAGATATGTGATATGTGGCGTTTGAGCATTAAACGGGAATTCCACCAATTGTCCTAAATTATTAAACGGCTGAGTTGTACTTCAGATGGTCTTTACAGTGGTGGTTATGGGAACCAGGGGTCTCCATGTCTACAGCTAGGGATGCCCTGATCCGATACTGGGATTGAATATCGGTCACAATAATAACAAAATGAGCTGGATCCGGTGTCCGATCATTAGGCCGATCCATGGTAGACTTGACTTGACAAACTGGAGCAACTACATGGAGCGATCCAGAGAGTCCGCTGTAGGAGGTATTTAGCTTTATAGGCTCAGTAAAGCAATGTGCCAGTCGATCCTGATGCCTTAAGTGGCATCATGGTGAAGTATCGGAACGCTATCGGGTATCAGCTGACACACAAAGTTTATTTATCATATCGGAATCAAAAATGGATGAATCGTTGCATCCCTACGTACATCACACATATAGAGACTTTATTGACTATCTAGAACCACCCCGTGAACCTACACGTGTCTTCTGAGTGTGTATGGAACGTTGATGATGAAAACCTGGAAATACTAAGTTCCTTTGGGGGACTATTTGACCTCACAGCGCCCTGCAGCATGTATCCCTCCACCATGAATGGAGTTGAAGGCTGAGATCTTCTCCACACTATCATAAACAGCGTCTCAGACATCAGGCAGCGTATTCAGAACCACCTCATGTAGGAACTTCCTGTAAGGGAGCTTTTAGAGGGGGACGTCTGGTTACCTTCACCACCACTGTGAAGAAGAGCGGTTTCTCTAGAGCAGAGCATTTGACCTCACAGTGCCCTGCAGCATGTATCCCTCCACCATGAATGAATATGCTTTACTGTAAAACAGTGTATCAGACATCAGGCAGCGTATTCATAACCATGTTGTGGAATAACCTTCATGTAATTGTCTTCCCTGGCACAGTTCCGAGGAGAATTCCCTGTAGACTGGGATTGTATCCACTGCTGGTAGACCCGTATGACCGTACGCTTCCATACACCTGCAGATTCAGCTACTTCCTTCACACTATGGTCTTTGGCCACGCCCACATGCAGTCCCTCCTTTTAGCCAATCATTAACATCTGCTCTGGAGCCATTTTCCACACATGGAACGAGACATTCCCTGCACTGTAGCACCTCTTCCCAATCTATGGATCCCGCCACTCACACCCCACTGGGATTTATAGCCCCATCATCCTCATACAGCGCCATCTGAAGGAGCCTGAAGCTACTACCACCTACCACCATCATTTGCTCCACCGCAGACAGCTCCATATACACAGTCCTGATTCAGGCTCTGTGGACCGGAAAAGGAAAAGGAACAGAGGAAGAATGCTCCCCACCTCTTTCCTCAGAGAACTGAGGCCTCACATCAGTCCATCAGATCTTATTTCAGCCGAGGATTTCCAACCAATCAACTGCTGAGCTCTGATAAGCCTCAAACGGTCAGTCGGCTGTCTTGGCTTGATCTCTCAAAGATTAGCCGAGAACAAGATGGCAGCCAAACGGAGATCTGCCGTGGACAAAGCTAGGCACGGCGTCCAGCACTGCCCAGCAGGGTGCAACAGGCCTGAACCTGCGTTAGGCTAAGATAAGGCACGGCCCGACTCTGTAGAGAAATCTTTGTGAAAGGAACCCTTAGAAGTTTAGCACGGTGTAACTGAATAGGCTAAGATCACTGCTCAATGTTTTAGTCTTCTACCTCAGAAAAATGGAGGTCAGACAGTTCCAGCCTGGACATTACACTCAGTCTCGGACACGTCTGTCATATACAGTAAGTACAGTAACATAGTCCATAGAGCTGTGTAGGTCAAAAAACAAGCGAAGGGTCCAATACAAAGGCAAACATACACAATAGGGAGATCCAAAATCAAAGTCATAGAAGGCCACATGTGGTCAAGAAGGCCAAAAGTCAAAATACCAAAGATCTCACAAAGAGAAGAGATTAGAGAGGCTTGGAATGTACTCGCATACTTCCCAAAGGGCTAGAGACGCACACATCTTAAACAGACCACCAAGCAGGTGACACTAATCAGGTGAGGCCGATCAGGGATAGATTGCTGGCTGTCTATTGGAGGTCACATGTTCATGTAGCAGGATTAATACTGAGAAAAATGTTTCACTAGATTTTAGCTAACATACTTTAAATATACATATATATATATATATATATATATAATTGTGATATTAAATTACCACTCTGCCAGGAAGTTATAAATGGCATTTATCGCTCTTTTCTTTGTATATTGTTTAGGTTAATTTCGACACACATTAGTGAAGAGCATGTACACTCGACTCTAGTTGACTCCACAGAAAGCTGAGCAGTGTTGGGTAAAATGTGGACCGTGTGGTTGATCCATATTTTTGATGTTCTGTGGTGACATGGAGATTAACACAGCATGGCATGCAACTAGCAACAGAGAGCTATGCTAGCTAGACAGTACATGAAAGTTGATGGTCGTTTATTGTATACTGTCCGAACTGTGTAGCCTGTGATTTCACGTATACTGTAACCGCAGCATGTGGAGTTGAAAGCGTATTGGTTTTAACGATGGGCAGGTAGATCCGCGGGGCGATGGCCGCCGGTCTAATGCTGTCTGTCTCTGTGTGCGAGAACTCTTGAGCAGAATAAACTGATGAAGGTTCCATCAAGGTCGACTACCGGAAACACAGCTGTGGTATAGAGTCCTGAGTCCACACTGGTATGGTTCTTAGGCTACGGCTAGGCCGCTGGAAGCGAGAGTCCGGCCGGTCTCTACATTAGACTGGGTAATAATGATCAGAACAAACAGTCTTCTACATGTCCCCACGTTCAGCCAGCCGCAGTGATGACCCACATAGCACTGAGAAATGGTGCTCAGAGGCACTGTATTCACTACTGAGTGCACAGCAGCGCGCTAGCTAATCTTACAGCTCCTTCCTTTAGCCAGGCAGTGATGCTAGCAGTACGGGCAGGGGCTAAACACCAAACCCCCCCTCACTCACTCTGTACACACCTCACACCAAACCCGCCCTCACTCGCTCTGTACACACCTCACACCAAACCCTCTCTCACTCACTCTGTACACACCTCACACCAAACCCTCTCTCCCTCACTCTGTACACACCTCACACCAAACCCTCTCTCACTCACTCTGTACACACCTCACACCAAACCCTCTCTCACTCACTCTGTACACACCTCACACCAAACCCTCTCTCACTCACTCTGTACACACCTCACACCAAACCCGCTCTCCCTCACTCTGTACACACCTCACACCAAACCCGCTCTCACTCACTCTGTACACACCTCACACCAAACCCTCTCTCCCTCACTCTGTATACACCTCACACCAAACCCTCTCTCACTCACTCTGTACACACCTCACACCAAACCCGCCCTCACTCACTCTGTACACACCTCACACCCAACCCTCTCTCCCTCACTCTGTACACACCTCACACCAAACCCTCTCTCCCTCACTCTGTACACACCTCACACCAAACCCGCTCTCACTCACTCTGTACACACCTCACACCAAACCCTCTCTCACTCACTCTGTACACACCTCACACCAAACCCACTAATTTTGGTGGACTTCCCCTTTAGGACTTCTCCTGGACTAAACGTCCACCATGTCTCAGTATTAAAACCACCTATCGAATCTAAACCTCTGCTGTTAAATAGAGCTCCTCTGTCTGTCTGAATGTTAGTGCAGCTGAAAGTGAGCACCAGCAGATCCTCTCCAGCAGACGATCCTGATAAAGTGTGGCCGTGTAAGTGAATGAGCAGTGTTTGGTGTAATTCGGGGGGCTGTGGGCCGGTTACTCGCGGAGGCCCCTTTTCTCACCGCAGCCTTTCCTGTATTTAATGAAAATAGGAGAAAACAGTGACTCATGCTTCAGTGTCCGGGAGCTGCTGCTTGGACTGTTAATTAAATAGGATGAATTAAAAACAGCCCTGCCTGGTCCTCCTACCCGGACCCCCTTCCAGCCCTCCTGCTTTGAACAGCTTTGGAGGCTTTGAGGCCATTATAAAAGGAAGAAGAAGAAGAAGAAGGACAGAGCTAACGGAGGAAGCAGCCCCTCGGCCCTTATTTATTTACTTACTTATTTATTAATGTATAGCTAAATGGGATTTGTTGCACATGCTTTTCGTCTTATGGCATATAAAATAAGAATCGGAAACATTATTACAAATTTAATTAATATTATTTCAATCAATTAATATATATTTTAATAAATGGCATGTTTGTGTTTTAAATAAATGGCATTATGGGCTTGTTTTATGTCATTCTGTACAGCTGTATTAATAATGAACACTATAAACGAATGTTCAGTCGCATGACAGTCTTCAATTTGAATTTTTGTCTTTCATTTCTCCTAGTATAAGATCTCGTAATTTTTTTATTTTTTTATTTTTTGAGCCACAACCTGCCATTTAACGGCAAATCAGCATTGCAAGAGACCACCATTGACGTCCTTCTCTTCGTCCCTCATGTCTAATTTAAACACATGTGGTTGAGGCTCATTTGCCCAGAAAACGAGATCCTTGAGTGCTTAGGACAGAAGGGATTCCAGTTATCCTAAATGGCCACCCCTTCAGCCATACAGTGTTCCATAAGCACCTGGCCTTTCAGCACAGTCTGCATTCAGGCCTGGATGTGGTGCGAGCAGGTTGGGAGAAGTTCCAGGCAGGTACCTCTGGGAATGGTTTGGGTGACTATTGACTTGTAGTGAGGGAGACCACTTATTAGCCCCAAAAAGGAGGACATCCCACCCCCAAATGGAGGACATCATAAAGGGGGAGGTCGGGCAGGACACTAGAACCGAATTGAAATCAAAACCCAATTTATTTACCACATAAATTGTTATTTTATTTGCCTATTTGGGTGGACCGGATGGCATTCGTGAGTCAGACGGGAGCTTACTAATTGACTAGCATATAGAGGGCTAACCTGCCGTTAGCTGGCTGTTAGCAAGGTCACATGACCTTGGGAAAAATCTTCTTTTGACACAGATGTGAGCCAATGGCACAACAGGCGGACACAGGACTTGGACTTGAAGCCGGATGTGTGGCCACCCTATTTGTAGTGCTCGTTAGCAACGTTAGCTTAGCATTAACATTAGCGCCAACTCCAAACTAAAGCAGCACGGCATGTTGACTGCATTCAGGGTAAATGGAATATGGTGTGTGGTTTTTGGGGTTGAATTATTCCTTTCAGGAAACCCGAAGACCAAAACGGAGGATTACTAGACACTCCAGTATATCCACGGCTCATCTAATCCCTCCTCTCCGGGTGGTGCTCTAAGTGAGAGTAAATAAATCCAGATAGATTAGCGTTTGTCATTCTAATCTGCCTCACCACGGAGGAGATGGCAGGCCTCCTTTAGACGCAAAGACAAAGTCATCAGCAGTTCTTTTACGGAACATCCGTCCTGGGAAGGGCCAAGCCTATCCGAGCCTATCCATCCAGCCCTCGTCGGCCCCTCCTCCTTTGTCAGACTGGGTTAACTTGTCCTGCTTTGAGAAGGCGTGGAGTGGAATGACAGAGTGATGTCCCTCAGCATCTATCTGCCACGCTCTGCCAAAGAGAGGAGCGTATTAACTCCCTGTGTCAGAGTGCTAAACAGAAACAGTGCCGGGAAATACAGTAATCCAGATCAACGTAACGAGGTGAGCCTATCCTCCCAGTCTTTGCCACGTCGTGCTCGGCTCGGATGAGTAAAGAGTAGAGGCTCCGACAGCATCATGAGCAATAAATACAGCCAGCGTGAAATGTGCTAGCCACAGCACAAAGCAACGGCCGTCGCCACTTCTACAACTGTCTGCTGGTGGGATGGAATGTAACGGGATTACTCCGCAAGTGTGTCGGAGGCAAGCCCAGGTTCTTTCCGCAGAGCTAGGCCTCTAAATATGGCGGCAAATTCAGCTAAGCTAATGATATAAATACAACCAAAACTCCAAAAAAGTTACGCGCTATGTAAACAACGAACACATATCAGACGTGAGACACTTTTCCGGCATTTCCGGCATTTTGATGCTCGTGTGTACAGCTAAACATCACCAGGCAGCTTCATAGCTGCAATGTAGCCTCGCTTAGACAGCCAGCCCAAAAGGCCTCGTAGCTCTGGGGTAGTGCTAATCATGCGCACAGATGAACACCATCAGTTCGATGGTGTCTCAGAGAAAGTCTGGAGGAGCTTCTGAAGAAGAGAACCTGAACAAATGAAACCAAATTCTGCTCGTCCTGTAGTCAGACATCCAACACTGCTCCAAACGAGGAAGCTGACTTTCGGTTAGACATAACGGCTGTTTGCGGTGAAGGAATAACGGAGCGGAGACATTTGTTTTATTATAATTCTGTTATTTTAGAACCGAAATTACAGATATGTTTATTTATTCGTCTACAGCTGAGATTATCTTTATTTAAAGATAAGTACAGTCACTAATATGCCTGCTGATAAATGAGAGATAATGATTCCAGCGCGGGTGATATAATAATTAAACGGTTTCAGGTTTTCCATTCTTCTTTTCATCTATAATAATTGAAATATGGACTAATCTGGTTTTATTCAGCAGGTCATTATTTATGAGAGATGAAAGGCGAAGGCCCCTCCTACTGAAGAAGCTGTTAGGAGTGAGATTAAAAGACTAGAAGCTATAAGCGCTAATGTTTAGCATAAATACGCGCTGCTGCCCGGCGCTGTATCCTGTAATTAAATCAGGGTCCAGTTCAGATGATCATCATAAGCCCCGCCTCTTTTAGTTCAGAATTATGATCCTTTGACTCTGCTGACTTTCTACATGAGGAGATCAGATCTGAACTGTGTGCAGACTGATTTACTGATTACTAGATAATGTACATGGAGAAAAACCATAAACGAATAGTTGAATCGTCGGCCAGGACAACTGAGTCGGGTACAGTTCTAGTTTTTATAGTCATTTATTATATTTAAATATTTTTTAGGCGATGTGTATATATATATATATATATTTTTTTTTTTATGTTTTATTTTTATTTTTATTCTGTGCAATAACAATAAAGGCATCTTATCTGATCTTGTCTACTCAAACAGCTTTCCAGTGGCTGACTCTATAAGCTGAGAAACTGGATGAGTCTATTCTGCTTTGCTGTATCTCTACATATTCTCCACACCATCTTCAAAGATACATCAGAGGGTTCCGAGAAGCCGCAGTTTATTAACCAAACAAATACACGAAGGTCACCAAGTATCACTCCACATTGTCGAGCATGAACGTCCCCTCTCCACATTCTCCTCCTGATGCATCCAGTGCTCCCGGAGGGATCTCGTTTAGGCGCGGAGATCTCGAGGCTACGCTGCTATCACAATGAAGTGCAATTAACTGAGGAAGAAAGCACGGTGGCACTGACTGATGTCGTCTTTCCCAGGCGCGAAACATTATGTTCTCCCACCAGGGCCTAAATACCCCCCTTGTTTATCCGCACCCGAGAGAGAAAAGATCTCCGGGGAACAGGGGCGCATGGTAGATGTTCCATGAAATCTGCTCTGAAAAATCTCCAACATTTTTCTATGTGCCTCGCTTCGTCTCCGAGGCTCGGGAGGAAGGAATTCTTTACTTCTGAAGCCATCACGTAGACGAGAGCGGACTTCCTCCCGGTAAACCCACAGAACCGATTTTATTTTGTTTCATTTACTGGATGCAGTGAACCAATGGGGAACCACACACTTACTGCAGCAGTAAAAATGAGGGACTCTATAATAATAAAAATTATATCATATGAGCTCACTGGACAACAACCGTGTCCCCTGTGACTGGAACGCACCTCCACCAGCACCAGTAACAGCTGGGACTGGATTGGGCATGGACCAGACGAGGTTCTGGATGTAGCCACATCAGTGTTCAGACACTCTCACATCAAAGCAGTGGTCAGGTGGTCCAGATTTGGTGGATGTCTTCCCTGGCACAGTTCCGAGGAGAATTCCCTGTAGACTGGGATTGTATCCACTGCTGGTAGACCCATATGAGCATACGCTTCCATACACCTGCAGATTCAGCTACTTCCTTCACACTATGGTCTTTGGCCACGCCCACATGCAGTCCCTCCTTTTAGCCAATCATTAACATCTGCTCTGGAGCCATCGAGACATCCCCTGCGCTCTACCACCTCTTCCCCATC
This sequence comes from Prochilodus magdalenae, assembly GCA_024036415.1. NCBI lineage: Eukaryota > Metazoa > Chordata > Actinopteri > Characiformes > Prochilodontidae > Prochilodus > Prochilodus magdalenae. The sequence goes on along the minus strand of JAMWET010002774.1, from coordinate 176,814 downwards.
TATGGATCCCGTCACCCACACCCCACAGGGGTTTATAGCCCCATCATCCTCATGCAGCGCCATCTGCAGGAGCCCTACATTACTACCACATTCAACACACAAGGGGACTTATTTATTGTCCGGTGAGTTTATAATATAATATAATATAATATAATATAATAATGTCTATTTATAAAAATATAACATTGAATAAATAAAGATGAACTACACTGAGTTTTTACTTGATGGTATTTGTGGAATGTGGAGTCATTAATGATTATATCCTAATTAAAAAAAAAAAAAAGTACCTACATGAGTGCTTAAGCTGTTTATAGCAAGACATGTCTGAGGCTAGGTTATTTCTTTGGTGACACCATCAGTGGTTGGGGGTATTATACGTCATGTTGACATGGTGGTGGTGTGAGAGGATCAGACATAGCAGTGCTGCTGGACAGCGTCCTGTGGGCAGCGTCCTGAGGGCAGCGTCCTGTGGGCAGCGTCCTGTGGGCAGCGTCCTGAGGGCAGCGTCCTGAGGGCAGCCACCTGTGGGGCAGCGTCCTGTGGGGCAGCGTCCTGTGGGGCAGCGTCCTGTGGGGCAGCGTCCTGTGGGCAGCGTCCTGTGCCCACTGATGAAGGACTAGAGGATGACCAAACACTGCACTGTGCAGCAGCAGATGAGCTATCGTCTCTGACTGTCCATCTACAAGGTGGACCAGCAATCATGAGATTAATATTGGACAGTGAGTGGCCTGTAAGATGGCCTTTGCCTCTGGTGGTAGCAAACTGATGCTAAATGCTAAATTAGTGAGGCTGTCTGAATAGGTGGGTCATTCTGTCTAGGAAGTTAGCCATTATGCTTGGTCTCTGGGTCTTATTGCTTGCTAGCCTGTAACCAGCCCCCTCGCACGCCCCGCCCCTTATCCTCCAGACGGAAATGCCGGCTATGCCACTGGCTTGCATGTTTCTGCTGCTCTGGATAACAGCATCTGCCCCATGACTAAATCAAATACGATAAATACAGACATTTTCATCTTCTCAGAGACAGTCAGCAGCGTTGGAGACAGACGAGGGCCGGAAGCTTCCTGTCACTTCACAGGGACGTGTCAAGGTCATGACAGTTTGGTGAAACAGGAGTAGCATCACTGAGACCTCACTATGTTTACCCTCATGCCAGCTATGTCCTGATCTTTGCTGGTACATCCAAAACAGGACTGGGACATGCTGATAATTCCCGCAGCTACAGCAAATTCTAGAAATCGTTAAAGAGGACAGACCCGAGTCCTGAGTCCCATTATTATAACCACTATCTTCTCTGAACAGTGGCAGCTCTGTAGCTCATGAAGGGAGTCACTCATCCATGTGGAGGGCACTCTCATCCGATTTGGGTATCCTTGCAGATCACTTCCACCCATTCCTGCTGATCGTCTTCCCTGGGGCGGATGGAATCTTCCAGCAAGGCAGTACGACACGTCACACAGCTAGAAATGGCCCACACTGGTCGTAAAAACATGATCAAGGGTTCCAAGTACTGCCCTGGCCCCTTAATTCCCCAGACTTGAAGCCAACTGAGCATCTGAGGGACCGCCTCAATCGTCGTGTTGGCTCTATGGGTTCTCCCCGTGCTCCCTCCAGCAGCTGTGGGATGCACTGCAGTCAGCATAGCTCTAGATACCTGCGACAACCTACATGGACCTCACTAAGGGATTCCTTTCTCTGTCCTCAGCTGCTGTCCATGTTGGACAGAGGTAGGATGTTCTTTTTTGAAAGGCGTTGCTACTTTTACGCCAGATGTAATGGGACACACACCTTCCAAAAAGTTAAACTTCTGTCTCGTCAGTCCACAGAGTATTTTCCCCAAATTCTTGGGGATCATCAAGACGTTTTCTGCTAAAATTGAGACGAGCTTTAATGTTCTTTTTGCTCATCAGTGCTTTTCGTCTTGGCACTCTGCCATGAAGGCCAGTTTTGCCCAGTCTCTTTCTTATGTTGGAGTCATGAACGCTGACCTTAACTGAGGCAGGTGAGGCCTGCAGTTCTTTGGATGTTGTTGTGGAGTCTTTTGTGACCTCTTGGATGAGTCGTCGCTGAGCTCTTGGGGTAACTTTGGTCGACCGGTTGCTCCTAGTAAGGTTCACCACTGTTCCACAATTTCGCCATTTGTGGATAAAGGCTCTCACTGTGGTTCACTGGAGTCCCAGTACTTCAGAAATGGCTTTATAACCTTTTCCAGACATAGATCTCAATTACTTTCTGTCTCATTAGTTCCTGAACTTCTTTGGCTCTTGCCATGATGTCTAGCGTTTGAGTATCTGTTGGTCTACTTGGCTTTGTCAGGCAGGTCCTACTTAAGTGATGTTTTGATTGAGAACAGGTGTGGCAGTAATCAGGCCTGGGTGTGGCTAGAGAAATTGAACTCAGGTGCGATAAATCACAGTTATGTTTTAACTGGGGGGCAAACACTTATTTACACATTGCCATGTAGGTTGGATTTTTTTTCTCCCTTAATAATAAATACCTTCATTTAAAAACTGCACTTTGACTAATATTGAAATTAGTTTGATGATCTGAAACATTTAAGAGACAAACATGCAAAAAAATAATAAATCATGAGGGGGCAAACACTTTTTCACACCACTGCACACACATATACATAACTATAAAATATATATATATATATATATATATGTATTAACACAGTGTGTCTTGTCTTATATCCATGCACAGACCGCAGAGCACTCCCGATAGTGAGGAAGTCTGGATGTTATGTGTAGAGGATGCAAACTGCCGAGGGGTTGAACCTGTTTCTAAATATGGTGGCCAGTGTTTTGATGTTGCGGTACCTCTGCCAAAGCCCAGGGGTGAGAACAGATTATATCTGTGGAAGGCTGGGTCCAGCAGCAGCAGCAGCAGCAGCGACTGAGGGACATCTGCTCCACAGAGAGGAGTCCAGATACATGACAATGCATGCAAATGAAATCTTATCAAAATATTAATCTCATGAAAACATCTTAAAGGCTAAATTACAGTATCAAAATCTCCGTATAACACTATCACGAGAGTCACTGAGAATCACTGGGAATCACTGGGAATCACTGAGAGTCACTGGGAGTCACTGGGAGTCACTGGGAGTCACTGGGAATCACTGAGAGTCACTGGGAGTCACTGGGAAACACTGAGAGTCACTGAGAGTCACTGAGAGTCACTGGGAGTCACTGGGAGTCACTGGGAGTCACTGGGAGTCACTGGGAATCACTGAGAGTCACTGAGAGTCACTCAGTGTCACTGAGAGTCACTGGGAGTCACTGGGAGTCACTGGGAATCACTGAGAGTCACTGGGAGTCACTGGGAATCACTGGGAATCACTGGGAGTCACTGGGAGTCACTGGGAATCACTGGGAATCACAGGGCGTCACTGGGAGTCACTGGGAATCACTGAGAGTCACTGAGAGTCACTCAGTGTCACTGGGAGTCACTGGGAATCACTGAGAGTCACTGAGAGTCACTGGGAGTCACTGGGAGTCACTGGGAATCACTGGGAATCACTGAGAGTCACTGAGAGTCACTGGGAGTCACTGAGAGTCACTGAGAGTCACTGAGAGTCACTGACAGTCACTGACAGTCACTGGGAGTCACTGACAGTCACTGGGAATCACTGAGAGTGGTTTATGGTGACATGGTTGATTGTAGAGACTCCGAAATGAGTCACTATGAGTGGTAGTAACTTCAGGCTCCTGCAGATGGCGCGGCATGAGGATGATGGGGCTGTATATCCCTGTGGGGTGTGAGTGACGGGGTCCATAGATTGGGAGGAGGTGCTACAGTGCAGGGAATGTCTCGTTCCATGTGTGGAAAATGGCTCCAGAGCAGATGTTAATGATTGGCTGAAAGGAGGGACTGCATGTGGGCGTGGCCAAAGACCATAGTGTGAAGGAAGTAGCTGAATCTGCAGGTGTATGGAAGCGTACGGTCATACGGGTCTACCAGCAGTGGATAAAATCCCAGCCTACAGGGAATTCTCCTCGGAACTGTGCCAGGGAAGACATCGGCTAAATCTGGACCAACAGTCTCAGCTGTTACTGGTGCTCGTGGAGGTGTTACACGGTGTTAGGCACGTGTCAGTCACAGGTGATCTTGGTTTAGCCAGAGATCTGGAACAAGGCCAGTCCTGTTTATGTGTGAAATGCTTTGCATTGCTAATGAATATCTCCATGCCGATATCAGAGCCTCACATACCCTGCATTTTCTCCACTCTGCCTCCCAGTTCTCATCTATTCGGGAATAACCTGGCTGTACGACTGCTTCTCTATGTTCCTGACATTTAAGACAGGTTTTGGATCAGTGTACAGCTCGGCTAAGCCCGTCCCCGCTAAGCTCCCTCTCTATGTGCAGGTCGATAAGCCGAACTGTCAGAGCTGGGTGCTTTGGGTTGTGCTGTGAGGAGCTCTGATGAACCCGACCATCATGAATCGTGTAATGTAGTCTGGATTCAGCCAAACTGCAGTGTGGGATTGAATCCAATCGGTTATGCAAACCATGCCAACGTGCAAAATTCCATAAACCACACGCGCATCAAACTCTACCTTTCCATCAGGCCCGTACTTTTAGAAGGAACTGTTCAATGTTCTACGTTTTTAACCCTATGTGGAGTAAAACCCATAAACCGTCTAGTTCGTTGCCCTGAGGCAACATTGTGCAATATGATTTTGATTCTTTGCACATCAATAATAATACAATTTAACTTGTATAATTTAACTTGTATAAATTAATATAACTTGTTACAGATGCTAAAACATCAAAAGAAGCAGGTCAGTTTACATTTACATACGGCATCTGGCTGATGTTCTTATCCAGAGCGACTTATAAGGCTAGTCATAGTACAGGTAAGCCTGTGTGGTGTTAGGAGTCTTGCCCAAGGACTCTTGTTGGTGTAGCGCAGACCAGGATCAAGAGTGTGGGAGCTCACTGACATGTGTTGTTATCTGTTGGGCCACTCCATCCATTTTCAAAGATCAGAACGAAACTCGAAACAGTAGTGACACCTTACGTCTCCATTTGGTTGTATCTGTCCAGTTGCATAACGTTGCTTCTAGGCAACATTAATGTTTTAGCCATTTTCAGCGACATGAACATCATTTATATGACCTGATGGGATCTTGTTAAATATGAACCTCACCCTGCAGTAGATGTGGATGAGTATCTTATTTTGGAGGGATGGAAGACTATGAGCGTTTGTATTTTCAAGAGGAACTGTCCAATGCAGAAAGGTGTTACCCACAAGACACTCGCATTGGAAATACCCAACCAGGTACCAGCTACAAACGTTTCCCCGGTGTCTTCCTCCAATGTTAACCATTCCACTTTTTAATTATCTTGGCAAATTTAATTCCTATATCTAGTAGATATGTCTTTTTTTATTGCGGTAAGCTCATTTTGAGCCTGTTATAGAATCATTTTCAGGTTATTTTATTTATTTCCAGATATGTATTCTTGTTTTTGAAGTTTCAGATTTCTGAAATTAAGATAAAGGGCTTGAAAGCATTTTTCTACAGCTGTGTTTAACAAAAGAGCATCGCTTAAAGAGCAGGCCGGCATATGCAGCCGCACTGAGGCTGTTACAGAAGAGGCACTGCACCTCTGCACTTGGGAGGACGAGGCAGCACCTTCCTGTGGTGTCAATGTTTTGTTTTTTTCCCTAATACTGAAAATGGTGTGTTGATGGACGAACAGATTGTGACGAGCACTGAGCTAAAAATCAAGGCAAGGTTTATCAAAGCAGCAAGAGCAAAGCAGACATAACCAAGGGGCAAAGACAGAGTCAGTAAATCGAGTCAGGAAACAGAGTCAAAACAAGCAAACAGTCAGATCAGCAAAGGCACCAAAAGGACGAGGTCAAAAGAGTAAACAGAGAACCAGAAAGAAGTCAGAAACCAGATCAGCAAACAGGACGAGCCACTGGGAGACCCGGCTCGGTACACAACAGGGCGGCAATACTTCACAACCAGTCAGCGTGAGAGAGGAGTACAGGTACAAACAGACCAGGTGAGAATCAGGTGTGTGTAATTAGTACTTCGGAGAGGAGGATCTGGAAAACCGAACGGGATTGGAAGGTTGTGGACATGTGACCGTGACGTCATGGGGTGGTGGGTAATGGGAAATGGAGTCTGGGAGATTAGAAGTAAGAGGACGTGACATTAATTGTTTTTTTATGTTAAATAAATAAATAAATAAATAAATAAATCTTTGCGAAGTATTTTTCCCTGATTTCCAGACAGGTGATAAAAGCTAAACAGCGGGAGAACAGCTACCATACAACTTTAATATTCTCAATCTTGTCAGAACGATGCAAATTTATGCCAACAGAGTTCAAATCTATCTTAGCAGACTGAGGAAGTCTCCAGACATAAGTCAGGGTCTTCTCCAGACATAAGTCAGGGTCTTCTCCTGCCCTCCCGCATCCCACCAGCTCTCTGACACTGGGAACGAGCAGGGTTACATAAGTTACCCGAACGTCCCGGTGATTACAGTGATCAATCACCGCTCAGCCGTCACAGGCAGAGTACAGCGCTGCCAGACAGCCAGAGGTGGGTACGGTGGCCTGAACGCGGACCGCGGGAGGAGTACTGACACTCTACTGAAACACCAACTCAACTCTCAAGCAGTGGAGGTCTGGAAAATGACAAGAAAAAAAAACAACTCCAGCAAAGGAGAAAAGAATCAGGTCAAACTGCCACAGGTCTCCACGTACAACCACAGCAGGGTTCCTTACTGAGTTCAGCAGCGCTCAGCATAGTGGGGGAGGAGTCCGTACGACTCTACTCTGCAGAACTCTACAGAGGAAACAGCAGACCACACCTTCACACTGCTCAGGAGTTCAACATCAAATTCATATCGACTTCTCTTATTATTTACTGGGATCTCCAAATATTAACTCACTTAACTATCTTTTTATAAACTTTGACTTCATACCACCAAATAATGATGTATTTTGTGATTTAAATATTTGGCTGGTTGTTTGAAATATTGACCTAGATATGATTTAGGAAACAGGTACAATAACGACTCATTTTTATAGATTGCTGACTTAAATAACGGCAACGGCAGAAATAGTGTAGTTAGGATTTGAAATGAATTATTAACTCATAAAGCCTGGTGTAATATCTCCAAATAATGATTAATGACTAATAGTCATTTTCCTTAAATATTAATGGAACATCCTCAAATAATGATTAATCACCAGGACGTATTGATATATCTCCAAATAATGACTTATTATTTATTATATAATTTATTATATATAATGACTTATTTTCAAAAAATATAGACTTAAAATCTCCAAATAATGACATTTTGTGATTTAAATATTGGCGCTACAGTAATGCCTCATTTTAACAGAATGTTGACTTAATACTAGATAATGTCAGCTGCAGAAACAGGGACTTGTGAATGGTTCATTCATGAAATCCAGACGTAATATTTGGTTTTCCCTTATATTCATGAAATGGTGATTTATCTCCAAATAATGAATGTCATGATATTGAAGTAATATCCCAAATCAGTTATTAATTTGCATGAAATATTGACATACTGGCTGAAAATAGTGAGTCATATATTATACATACGGTATGTGTTATATATAGATGGAATATCACAAAATAACGACTGTTAGAAAGTATGGACACCTTAAAATAATATTTATATATATTATTTATATGAAATATTGACCTAATATCTACACATAATGGCTCATTTGCACAATATATAGGCATATCTTGAAATATTGATGTGAAATATTGACTACTCGACTTTTTATGAAAAGTTATAACTAGATTTTCTGAAAAAGTGACTTATCACCAAACAAAATTTTAGAAAAGACTTAACTTTTATTTAAGTATTATTTAAAATAACAACTAATTGTAAATCAAACTTAATATTTAAAAATAATGCAACATCTTGAATCTGAAAATATTTTTAAATTTCAAAGAAATTGAGCAATATGTGAGCACTTGATTCATGATAGTAGGTCATCATATGAGACAATAAGTCGATATTTTGGAGTATAATTGATTAATTTGAGATACAAAGTCAAAATATAATAAAAAACTTCCACTAAAATTTAGAATTAACTTTTTCTTAATTTTTAAATATCCATGGCTCTATATATCAAATAGCTTTGTTTTAATTATCTGGGCCAAAGGAAGTGAATTATCATCTGAAAGTCTGATCCTTCCCAAGTTTCCTTGAGCATATGTAGCTCATTACTACCCCCTCTGCAGACCTCCAGCATGCTGTGTGGAGGATCTCAGAGTGTTGAGGTTTGGCCGTAACTGAGCACATCTGCGAGTCTCTGGTTTGGTGTGCTGTATGACTGACTGTCTTCATCAGCAGCAGCACTGCAGCTTCTCCACGTAGCTTTTCCACTCGAGGCAAAATCCACAAGACACTCCCATTCCTCTGACCATGATGGAGATGGGCTATTAGGGAACTGACAGGGAAAATGAGGTGTGAGGGTTCGGTGGGGGGAGGTGGGGATACAGGGGGTGGGTTTGTGTTCCTCATGATTTCTCAGGCAATGATGCAGCAACAGAGGAAGCGTCACACTGTAGCATGGTGTAGTCTCCCAGTGCAAAATAACTGGCTCACACATATACACACACACACACACACACACACACACACACACACACACACACACACACACTCTACACACTCACTCTCTCTCTCTCTCTCTCACACACACATACACGCACACTCTACACACTCTCTCTCTCTCACACACACACACTATACACGCTCTCTCTCTCTCACTCACACACACACACACACACACACTCTACACACTCTCTCTCTCTCACACACACACACTCTACACACTCTCTCTCACACACACACACACTACACACTCTCTCTCTCTCACACACACACACACACACATATACACACACGCACATACATACACACACACACACTCTACACACTCTCTCTCACTCACACACACATACACGCACACTCTACACACTCTCTCTCTCTCACTCACACACACATACACGCACACTCTACACACTCTCTCTCTCTCACTCACACACACATACACGCACACTCCACACACTCTCTCTCTCTCACTCACACACACATACACACTCTCACACACACACATACACACACACTCTCTTACACACACACACACACACTCCTCACACTCTCTCAAACACACACACACACACACACACTCTCACACACACACAGACATACATACACGCACACTCTACACACTCTCTCTCTCTCTCACACACACACACACTCACACACACATACACTCATGCACACATACATACTCTACTCTCTTACACACACACACACACACACACACACACACACACAGACATACACACACACACTCACATACACACACACTCTACACACTCTCTCTCTCACACGCACACACACACTCACACACACATACACTCATGCACATACTCTACTCTCTTACACACACACACACACACACACACACACAGACGTACACACACACACTCACATACACGCACACTCTACACATTCTCTCTCTCTCACACACACCCTACACACTCACACACTCTCACACACACACACTCACACACACACACATACATACTCTACTCTCTTACACACACACACACACACACACACACACACACACATACACTCATGCACATACTCTACTCTCTTACACACACACACTCTGTAGATTAATTATTGATTTTAGTCATTTTTCTACTAAACTGTCAATAAATGTACATGTCAAACATTATTGCTTAAAATGTATGTATGTATCTTTGTATCTATGTATAACAGCACACACACACACACATATATATATATATATGTCAAATTTAATATTACATGTTTCTTATCTGTTTCTTATCATGTTTTTATTTATTTATTTATTTTCTCTGCTGTTTTTTACAGCACTCGAGGCTCACTGCTAAATAATATCTATACTCAACTACAAAATATGTACTATTCCATGCCTTTGTTGAGAAGCTGAAAGTAAGCGGGTCAGTGTCGAGCCCAAGGTCAGGGAAAGCTCTATGACTGAGTGCAAAAGCCTCTCCCTGTATGAGGAGGTGTTTAAAGCATCTATAGATTTTTTTTCTCAGCATCCTCTGATTGTAGATAATTACCTCTGTGATGTGAATGGGCACAGCGAGGAGCTCCTGGAGAACCATTACCCCCGTCCCCCCCTCTGACCCCTCGCTGGGCCCAAACAAAGAGAGCGGGCCGTGGAGAATCGAGCAGCGGTGCAGCCGCCAGTGATGAGAAGTGATTTTCACCTGTCCCCCTGCTGCGAGGGCCGATCATGTGGGAGCTGTGACATGTGACTTCATGTGGCTAACGTCAGTAGGGAGGTCGGAGGCTGTTATGCAGTAGTATTAGTAACAGTAAGTACAGATCCTATTTATCACCTTATACAAAGACACTTCCGGGTGGAGAACTCACCCCCAGTTAGAACGGAGGCAGCTCCATGTATACAACAATGTACAATAAATACAGTCATAACAGATAAACACTGTAACAGTGAAATCACACCGTGTTTGAGGTTGTGGTGTCTGATATACCAGTGTAGATAATGCATTTAGTTGGGGTTTCCCGTTTTCCAGCTTTCTAAAGCAGATAGCACTGCTGTATTAGCCTCACTGAGTATCCTCTTTGTTTAGCTAACGTTAGCAGCTGAAGCTAATCCCAGTTTAGTGAATCCTTTACTCTCCAGATGGAGATGAAGTTCCACCAGCACTATGATACTCCAGTAAGAGCTCCAGAGTGTAAACTAGGACGGGATGATGATGTTCTGATCCATATGTGTAGAGTTATTACTCTGTGGAGAGCATTACTACATCAGGAGACCAGCTAGGAGAAGCTAACGCTGTTAGCGCTTATGCTAGCGACCACAGAACGAGGGTTTCTGCTCATATTAACACTCGACAGAAAAAAAATAAAAGCTCTGTTCGATTCTCCACACGGTTCTGTGTTAATGTAGACGTGTGAGTGTGTGTGTGTGCGCAGACTAAAGCAGTATATCACTTCACTGCAGCCTGAAAGCTAAATGGTCAGTATGGTAGCTAATTAGCCTAGCTAGATATGCAACATACAATGACTGGAAAGTCGCTAATCACCATGAATGGTTCTCTCTTGTTCACAGGTCGAGCGCGTTAGAACCCTGAGTTCATCTGGTTCCTGTTTGGGTTCTTGTTTTTGCAGTGTGTATGTGGTAAATCTTTATACAGTGAATATTTTTTAAATTAAAGTCAGCAGCTGCTACAGTCCTGGCTACAGAAGCACTGGGTGTGATCGTGGCGGCTTTATGCTCCAAAAAGAAAAAGAAATGAAGGAAAACAGGACGTTCCTGAGAGGACAGGAAGAGGACGGTATGGGCTGAAGAAGGAGAACTCGAGGTGACAACAGTGTTAAGAGCAGTTTAATGTAACTGATGTGGTTTAAACTGTAGTTGTATATATTTTGCTAATATGCTAACATGTGTATCGTGATATATGTAATCTATGGCTCCACCTGACGGCTGTAACAGCACCACCACCTCTCCCTGTTCTCCATGTTTGTGTATGCGCACCAGGGGGCGCTCCGTCCCCCTTGCAGTCAACCTCAAGGAACATGTTGCAGGAGACGCCCAACTAGAAGACAAGCTAGACTTTTTGCCAGGGTGTGATTCTTTGATTATGCCGTACTACACGGCCATTGCTCATTCCTCATGCTCATATTCGGATCAGATGCTGGAAATTTGTTGAAGGACGACAAAACGATCAAAACTGGGCTAAATTTGTGTAGACTGATCCTGGCTTTAGCCATTTAACCAAATGAGTGTCAAATAAGTTTAGACACAACCCTCTAAATGGATGTAGCTGGTGATCTTAAAGCCTCTTCAGTCGTACGCTGAACAGCTCCACCTGCTGAGAGTCTGAACCAGTCCATATCCTGATACACCACATCTACTCCTGATGTACACAGTATGATACTCCTCCATATCTCTACCTATTTCCATTCTGGATGGTTTTAAGGTGGACTGGATATTTCCATTCTGGAGGGGTTTAAGGTGGGCTGTATAATTCCATGAGGGCTAGTTTATAGTTTGGTGTCAGGAGGAGAACCGGCTATGAGGAGCCGTCTCTAAACTTTTGCCTGATGGTGTATGTATATATATTTTTAAGAGCACAGCCTGAGTATATAAAGCCGAGTTGAGTTATTGATTGACACATTAAGATTGGTTTGTCTGTGGCACCAGGATTCCTTCACTGTGTTTATTAATAGATACAGGTTGAAGTATATGTTCGATTCAGAGGCAGCGCTGAACTGTGCTTCATATCGCTCCATCATTCCACTTACAGCGAAGGCACTCAATGCCAGATTTGATTAGCCTGCCGGGTTCGGTCTCCAGCAGTTTTAGGAACAATTAGTGTAATTCACACTGCTCAGTGTCTGGTTTCCTGTAGCATAGGCTTCTGTTTAAGTGTCAGTTTCAGAAATACCTTATATAATAATGGCACTGCAAGAAAAAGGAAATTAATAAATGATTGTAAAATGATCTATTATCTAACTGATATACTTTAAAATTCTTATTAGAATTTTCATTCTGTTGTCAGATCAGTTTAAGAACGCCAGATACTCATGTGATCGTCCATTAGGCCCACAAACTTATCAACTCATGCATATCAGAACTGTACCGAGTGTTATTAATATATATTATTTTAATGCTGCTAAATTATGTGCAATAATTTCACTGTTTATTATACAGGGGTTGGACGATGAAACTGAAACACCTGGTTTTAGACCACAATCATTTATTAGTATGGTGTAGGGCCTCCTTTTGCGGCCAATACAGCGTCAGTGAGTACAGCGTCTCATCTTGGGAATGACATATACTGCGTCCTGCACAGTGGTCAGAGGGATTTTAAGCCATTCCTCTTGCAGGATAGTGGCCAGGTCACTACGTGATGCTGGTGGAGGTTCCTCCTTCTTGGTGGTACGCTGACATTACCCTGGATACCGTGGCTCTTGATACATCACAAAGACTTTGCTGTCCTTGGTCACAGATGCGCCCAGCAAAGACGTGCACCAACAATCTGTCCTCTTTTGAACTCTGGTATGTCTCCCTAATGCTGTGTTGCATGTGCAGTATTTTGAGCAGAACTGTGCTCTTACCTGCTAACTGAACCTTCACACTCTGCTCTTACTGGTGCAATGTGCAGTTAATGAAGATTGGCCACCAGGCTGGTCCAGTTTAGCCATGAGACCTCCCACACTAAAATGACAGGTGTTTCAGTTTCATTGTCCAACCCCTGTAATCAAGGACTTTATCACTTTCCAGTGTTAAGTTTACAGCTACAGCGTTAAGTTTACAGCTACAGCTTAAAGTTTACAGCTACAGTGTTAAGTTTACAGCTACAGCGTTAAGTTTACAGCTACATCGTTAAGTTTACAGCTACAGTGTTAAGTTTACAGCTATAGTGTTAAGTTTACAACTACAGTGTTAAGTTTAGATAATATGTTACAGTGTGCAGTAATATCATCACCTGGAAAGTGAAATATTTCTGTAAGTGTAATGTATAATTTCCTATTTGTTACTTTCCCCCCCCCCACCCCTTCTATATTTATACTCATGTCTTGTCTGCTCTGTTTTGTTACCAGTATGTCGTGTGTGTTTGCACTATGTTTACATTTGCACATCGGAGTCTGGAGAAACACAATCTCGTTCAGCTCTGCACTCCTGTTGTAAAGTCTTAATGACAATAAAGTTCACTCTGACTTTAACTTAAGATATACATGTTAGTTCCATAAATTTTTTACTTGTTGCTAAGTTACTTGTTTTTATAAGCCAAATTGTCTACACACACATACTCTACTCATGTCTATTCACTATATCGGAAGAGGGTTTGGTTGGTTTCAAGTAAATTTTCTTAAAATTAGCAAAATTATCTGCCAATTTAGTGAGGCAATTTGGCTTAGCAGCACTGAGCAGCGGTTCTCCCTTTGCGACTTGTTCAGGTAAGGGCACACGGCTTATATGCTCGTGTTCCTGTTTTCCTGTGATAACGAGTTAGTGGTCTTGAGATATCTATGTCATTACTACAGCCACCTCAATTAAACATATGGACTTCCATACTTTACCTGCCTTGGATGTCTAACTTGCGTTTTTTCCCTTCTCTTCAATCTACATCGACGAATGTGAATCTCACTGCTGGCATGCTGGCATCACCGCAAACATGGCACTGAGCTTCTACTGACTAGTGATGGGCAGTCTAGCTCTTTTCAGATCAGACTGCCAGTCCAAATCAGATTTTTGGCATATCCAGATTGATCAGATTTTGAAAGTAACCAGAAGCACATTTGGAGGTGCTTCAAAAAGTGATCCCAATGGAATATTTACAAATGCATCCGGACGCTTCGGCTGCTCAAATCGGAATTCGGAGTGTCTTTTGTGTCGTAATGCCTCAAACATCGGCAGTACCAAATCCGGTGTGACGGAAATGCTGGGATCCAAGGAGTTCACCAAAGAGCTATGGACCATATGGACTCGCTGGAGCGGAGTTGGAGGGTGAAATGATGGACCTCTATCTCTCCTGCTTCCACACAAGAACGCCACTTCACCAGCATTGCTACACCTGTCAGCTACATCTTAATACGATCTAACCACACATCTTTGGCTACGGTTATACAGCAGGTAAAGGTGGGCCATGTTTTTAACCAACCCTAACGTTTTGGTTATGTTGATCACAGAGCCACTATCCCACCACTGAAATCCTCCATCACTGTAGTCATTCATCTTTCCTTCTCAGCACTTCGAAATTAAAGCATATGGGATACATATTGTATTGGAGTAGCACAAATCAAAGAGTCCCAGCCACACAGAGACCTGGGCTTTCTCCTGAATGGAGGTCTCTTGTAGTTCGTGCACAATGACTCAGAACTATGGGTGTGTTAAGTGTGGTAAGATGCTGTATAGATCACAGTATCAGGGCTGGCTGACACTTTGCTAAAGAGCTGGAAGCAGCATCGTGCACTGGTAGATCACAGAACACAAGATGTTTGGGAGATAAACAAATGACACTGTTGTCAAGAAGACCATGCTTCATTTTTCTTGAGGTCCAAAATAACAAATTCTGAGAATGCTGAGCATTGCTACCTAAATAGCTGGAGATCTTGAGAAGGACCATGTTATTATGAGACAATAGAGACATCTGTGGTTCTGTGGGTCTTCCATATCTATGACCATGTGTCTATCACTGAAACTGGTTAGGGAACCAGCCGTGTGACGAGGGAACCATTCCCTGAACTGACAGGCCCCGGAACAAGGCATCTAACCCCCAACTGCTGCTTGGGTACCATAGATAGCTGCCCACCGTTCTGGGTAAGTGTGCTCACTGCCCACTAGAATGTGTGTCAATATTCAATCACTGATGCTAACAGAGATCCACAACCATGCAATAAATGATTGGGCTTCCCACATATGAATATTACTTCAAATAATATTCCCTGTTCCTTATTTACACATCAAAACATCCGTACCCGACGCCCATCTTTGTGCCCACCCACCCCCCACTCTCCAGCCAGCATGAGCTGCACTGCACTGCCTTCAGGCTCACTCTGTCTGGTAGCTCCTAATATCCGTCCAGCATAGGCCCCCAATTTCAGCCTATTCCCCCCCAGCTCTCAGATGCTGACGTATTTGGCACCAGCTCTCTCTGTGCTTGTAATTTTAGGATTTGTGGTCGTATTCGGGGTTAAAGGAGGCGGGGGGAAGAAGCCGGTGCTTTAGGCGAACACGGTTTCCATGTCGTCTGTATCCTACCCAACCGAAGTCCTAGGCTAAAGAGCCCAATGAGAAAAGAGTGCTCTCAGGCTGAAAATACCACAACGAGAGGCTCCAGATTGGCAAGCGTGATTACAATCAGAGAGGGGAGGGTGGAGGCATCTTTGTTTGCAGACTACATGTGCAGAACCAAGATAATACACTCCCAACATGGGGGCTCAATTATGTGCGTTTTTGCACGCGTTTCAAGGTCAGAGCCGAGGCTAATTTCACCATGCAGATAACCGTTAGCCGTCAAAAGGGGTAGCACTCCAGCAATCACAGTCGCCGCTTTTAACCCAGACACACGTCCAGACGTGCGCAGACAGACCCGCCCACACAAACAAAATCAAGGGAAGTCTTGCCCAAATTCTGAAGAAAAATGAAACGTCAAATTATAATTAGCATGAAAGCTGGTAGTTAGCGTATCCACACGCCCAGCTACCCATATATAGACGAGGAGGGGGCGAAGAGGAGTGTCCATGTTATGCCTCCTGGTGGGAAACTCATTTCTTCTGATAAAATCGAGATTTCTTGAACGCAGCATCAAGGACAGAGTGACATCTAGCGCAGATACCCTTCTGTAAATAAATAAATAAATACAGCATGCTTTTCTAGTGCTGGTTTAGCCAGTGAGGTCATGCAAGTTGACCAGCACCCACAGTAACTTATGCTTGTTATGATGATGACTGGCTATTCTGGTATAGGAAGGCTAGCAATATAGCTGACTAAAAAGGCTAACTAGCTCTTAGTGCTCTTGGGAACCAACAAAATCAATCTACTGTTGTTAATTATTTTGAATTATTCCAATTAGCCAAGTAATCAGATAAGAAATACTTCTACTTCACTACAGAGCAAAAGTACAACTGCAATCAGGCTAAACTGAATATACCCACTAACTCACTCACTGCAATTAGGCTAAACTGAATATACCCACTAACTCACTCACTGCAATCAGGCTAAACTGAATAGAGCTGCTGACCTACTCACTGCAATCAGGCTAAACTGAATATACCCGCTGACCTACTCACTGCAATCAGGCTAAATTGAATATACCCACTGACCTACTCACTGCAATCAGGCTAAACTGAATATACCCGCTGACCTACTCACTGCAATCAGGCTAAACTGAATATACCCACTGACCTACTCACTGCAATCAGGCTAAACTGAATATACCCACTGACCTTCTCACTCCAATCAGGCTAAACTGAATATACCCGCTGACCTACTCACTGCAATCAGGCTAAACTGAATATACCCGCTGACCTACTCACTGCAATCAGGCTAAACTGAATATACCCACTGACCTACTCACTGCAATCAGGCTAAACTGGATATACCCACTGACCTACTCACTGCAATCAGGCTAAACTGAATAGAGCTGCTGACCTACTCACTGCAATCAGGCTAAACTGAATATACCCGCTAACTCACTGCAATCAGGCTAAACTGAATATACCCGCTGACCTACTCACTGCAATCAGGCTAAACTGAATATACCCGCTAACTCACTCACTGCAATCAGGCTAAACTGAATATACCCGCTGACCTACTCACTGCAATCAGGCTAAACTGAATATACCCGCTAACTCACTGCAATCAGGCAAAACTGAATATACCCACTAACTAACTGCAATCAGGCTAAACTGAATATACCTGCTAACTCACTCACTGCAATCAGGCTAAACTGAATATATCCGCTGACCTACTCACTGCAATCAGGCTAAACTGAACATACCCATTGATCTACTCACTGCAATCAGGCTAAACTGAATATACCCGCTAACTCACTCACTGCAATCAGGCTAAACTGAATATACCCGCTAACTCACTCACTGCAATCAGGCTAAACTGAATATACCCGCTAACTCACTCACTGCAATCAGGCTAAACTGAATATACCCGCTAACTCACTCACTGCAATCAGGCTAAACTGAATATACCCACTGACCTACTCACTGCAATCAGGCTAAACTGAATATACCCACTGACCTACTCACTGCAATCAGGCTAAACTGAATATACCCGCTAACTCACTCACTGCAATCAGGCTAAACTGAATATACCCGCTAACTCACTCACTGCAATCAGGCTAAACTGAATATACCCATTGATCTACTCACTGCAATCAGGCTAAACTGAATATACCCGCTAACTCACTCACTGCAATCAGGCTAAACTGAATAGACCTGCTGACCTACTCACTGCAATCAGGCCAAACTGAATATACCCGCTAACTTACTCACTGCAATCAGATTAACTGAATATACCCACTGACCTACTCCTTGCAATCAGGCTAAACTGAATATACCTACTAACTCACTCACTGCAATCAGGCTAAATTGAATATACCCATTGACCTACTCACTGCAATCAGGCTAAACTGAATGTACCCGCTAACTTACTCACTGCAATCAGATTAACTGAATATACCCACTGACCTACTCACTGCAATCAGGCTAAACTGAATATACCCACTAACTCACTCACTGCAATCAGGCTAAACTGAATATACCCATTGACCTACTCACTGCAATCAGGCTAAACTGAATATACCCAATGACCTTCTCACTGCAATCAGGCTAAACTAAATATACCCACTGCCCTACTCACTGCAATCAGGCTAAATTGAATGTACGCACTGACCTACTCACTGCAATCAGACTAAACTAAGTGTACGCACTGACCTACTCACTGCAATCAGACTAAACTGAATGTACGCACTGACCTACTCACTGCAATCAGACTAAATTGAATGTACGCACTGACCTACTCACTGCAATCAGACTAAACTGAATATACCCACTGACCTACTCACTGCAATCAGACTAAACTGAATGTACGCACTGACCTTCTCACTGCAATCAGACTAAACGGAATATACCCACTGACCTACTCACTGCAATCAGACTAAACTGAATATACCCACTGACCTACTCACTGCAATCAGACTAAACTGAATGTACGCACTGACCTACTCACTGCAATCAGACTAAACTGAATATACCCACTGACCTACTCACTGCAATCAGACTAAACTGAATGTACGCACTGACCCACTCACTGCAATCAGACTAAACGGAGTATACCCACTGACTCACTCACTGCAATCAGACTAAACTGAATATACCTGCTAACCCACTCACTGCAATCAGACTAATCGGAATATACCCACTGACCCACTCACTGCTATTAGACTAATCTAAATATACCCGCTGACCTATTCACTGCAATCAGGCCAAACTGAATAGACCTGCTGACCTACTCACCTTCCCAATCAGCTACTAGGCTAACATTCATCCTATCTGGCGCCTTCTATCCGTTCGAAACTGACTCCCAGTATAAGCCTATCTAGGTCAGAGCGCAGGCTAATTGTACCTCACTGATAACTGTTAGCCGGCAAAGTGGGAAGTGCTCCAGCAATCACAGTAGCCATTCTTAACCCAGACACACTTCCAGTCGTGTACAGACCCCCCACGCAAACAATCAGGGGAAGTCAATTTCTTCTAAATGTCTGAAGAAAAACGAAACGTTGAATTATAATTAGCATGAAAGCTGGTAGTTAGCATATCCACACGCCCGGCTGCCCATATACAGATGAAGACTCGACTGCAAGCTCAGAAGGAGCCTTCTTAAGGCACGGAGAGAGCACTGTACCTCAATCAGTGCAATTACTCACCGCACACAAGAGAGGATGATTACTCCACTTGTCTGCTCGGCCTGTCAATCCAGTGCCAGGCAGGAAACTGTGTGACTGTCAGGTGACTCCTGTGAAATAAGAGCGAGAGAAGAAATCAGTCTGTGCCTTCACCAGCCTCTACAGCTATGGAGATCAGCACTGATCTGAGCAGGAGCACAGGCCTCAGGGGCACTGCATCCTGAAACCCTCTCCTGTAACCGTGTCTGGACTGGTAGGTACACTGTGCTTAGTAAACAACACTGAGGACCTTTTGTGTTACACAGTTCTTGTCCAATGGATGTTCCTCCAAAGTTGCCATAGCAGCCATTCCAGGCCTGGACTGACATTGACAGTAATGGCATTCACAGTATCAAGCTATATATAATATTTCACTCAATAATGCAGCAGTTACGTGGACCCCCAAAGAGCAGGTAGTATGTAGGTGGTGGATCATTCTCAGCACCGCAGTGACACTGGCGTGGTGGTGGTGTGTTAGTGTGTGTGGTGCTGGTGTGAGTGGATCAGACACAGCAGTGCTGCTGGAGTGTTTAGACACTGTGTCCACTCACTGTCCACTCTATTAGACACTCCTACCTTGCTGGTCCACCTTGTAGATGGACAGTCAGAGACGATAGTTCATCTGGATTCATCAGTGCAGTGTTGGTCGTCCCCTAGTCCTTCATCAGTGGACACAGGACTCTGCCCCACCAGACGCTGCCCAAAGGACGTGGCCATAGGATGCTAACCACAGGATGCTGACCAAAGGACACTGAGGTGTCCAGCAGCACTGCTGTGTCTGATCCACTCACACCAGCACCACACACACTAACACACCACCACCACGTCAGTGTCACTGCAGTGCTGAAAATGATCCACCACCCACATCATACCTGCTCTGTGGTGGTCCTGTGGGGGTCCTGACCATTGAAGAACAGGGTAATACAGTACACAGATGGACTACAGTCTGGACCTGTACACCTACAGACCATCCTATATGGTCAGTGGAGCTGATACCATGGACAGCGAGTGGAGGTACGAGGAGGAGTAAATAAAACAAAGGGGAGACAAAGATAATACAGAGTGTGCTTTAGGCTGATTTTGTTGAAGCCCTGAAGAGCTCACGGAGCCTAAAACAGTGCGTCCCAGTTTCTGTTCTGGAGGTAATGGAGCTACTTTCCTGCTTCCTTGGGTTTTATTAGTCCTCCTAATCCTCTCCTGGCCTGACAAAAGTCGACCTTCTTAAGCTGACAGGCTAGCTGTAGCAAGGTTGAGACAGGACGAGCCTGCAGTCAGTGGATTTCAGGAGTTGACAGTGAAGGAGTCTGTAAAGGTAAACAGAGACTCGACATGACCAAGAAGGATTCCTGCGAGCTCTGAGAGAAAACATTTCAGACCTAACTATACTTTACGGCCTTGCATTTTACAATTCCCACTGAGGTCCACACATAATGTTTGTCTGGCAGTACATAACAAACAAAGACACAATTAAATATAATTATTAGAATTAATCATTGCAACAAATTATCTTAACACAAAATGATTTTATATCCAGTTGATATCTTAGAATTCCCATTTCAAGTTTATTTTAAGATCATTTTGTGATTATTTATCTCATTTCCAGAAGTTTTTTAGTTGTTTTAAGTAATTATTTTAATAAGGCAAATTGGCTTACTATATTGACCGATAATTAGGTTTGTCTCAAGCTAATTTCTTAGAATAAAAATTAAAAATGAGAACATCTGACATACTAAAATGACTTAAAACTAGTAAAATGCTTAGAAATAGCTTAAACAGTTTTACAGTTAGCTTCAATTAGCTTACAACAATCTCAGAGTGTGAGTCTTATAAACAGGAACAAGATCATTCCACTTGCCAACACATACATGCAGGCTGTTGTTGTTACTGTGCCTTTAAGACTGAATATTTACATATGTAAATTAGCTCTGTTCTGATTGGTTGCCCTGTTTTGTGCCTCCTTCTAAAAGCAGTCCAGGCTGGAACTCTCCTTATAAGGAAAACGATTAGCTTAGCATCTCTAGTCGTTTTAGATACTACAAACTGAACTCCTCCGCTTGATCCCGTATATTCAGTGGGTTGCTAAAGGAAGAGGAAAAGCAGTCACATGATCAACAGGACACCCTCGTCCTAACAGCATTTCCAAATGTAACGTAGCCCCCATGATCGAAAGGAATAGGATAAGAAGCGGTTGGAAAACTGGGCTGCATGCACAAGTGGGGATGTAAGTGTGGTTGGGGTGGATCTGGGGATAAGATCGCTACCCACCAGGGAGACTGGGGTTCGATTCCCGGTCTGGGTGACTATGGCTACACCAAATAGAGTCCTTGGGCAAGACTCCTAACACTACATCGGTCCACCTGCAATATGATTAACCTTGTAAGCTAACTGTGTAAATGTACGGTTATTTTTTTGAAAATACTGACATTTCTTACATATGGTGGACATTCCAGGATATATATATATATATATATATATATATATATATATATATATATATATATATATATATATATATATATATATATATATATATACACATTTATTTTTTATATAGTTGATACAACAATCCCAAAATAAGATTTTTAGATTTAAAGAATTTTTAGAATTAAATTTTTTCCCATCTGTTTTTACTCATTTTAATTGATTTTCTTACTATATACGGAGATAATTTGGCCTGTTTCAAGCAAATTTGCCAATATAGTGAGGAACACCGTGAGAAAATCTGGCTTACTAAAACTAAAACAAGCCCAGAATGTCTGAGAATAACATGAATAATCTTGAAATGAGCTTACAACAATCTCAGAATGAGAATATCGCAGTATATTCTATCAACTACCTTTCAACAATGATAGCCTGGTAATAAAATGAGGCTATATCTACTTGATATATCCTATGTTAGTAATTTAATGACAGTCGTAAGCTTATTATAAGATTATTTATCATATTTACAGACAAAAATAAGGTAAAATCAGTTTTAGTATGTCATGTTTTCTCACTATAATGGCAGATAATTTAACTTCTTTTAAGAAACAGGCTTAAAACAATTATCAGCTAATACAGTTGGAAAATTTGGCCTACTAAAATCACCAAAAACAAAAAAAAAACACCATAGAAAATGTCTGTAAATTTCGTTAAACACGTTAAATTAGCTTATAATCAAGATATAACATCATCTAATTGGCCAGTGTATCTGTATTCTGTAGTGCTGGTTAACACATTCATTACTGGCCGGTGATCTGGTGGCGTTCCTGCGATGCTTCAACCAAACACACTCGTTCAAACAGTGTTAGGGTCATAACTGCCCTGAGGCCACTGACAGGTAACAAGCTGTTGGTTTCAAGGTGACACGTTCATGACAAATTACCTTTAAACCCCAAACGGTTCAAAGTCCCGAGCCAGGTAGCTGCTAGAGCACACCACCAGAACTGAAACCGACCAAAGCTGGAACTGACCTTGCCAAAGGGCTTTACTGCATAGAGGCACAGCCTCAGTGCCGTAACTAGGGTCTTACGGTCTCCAGTGTAAACAAAATACAGACCACTCATAAAATTACTTTCAGGTAACTAAAAATAAATAAATAAAATTTTAAAAAATAATAATAAATAAATAAATAAAATAAAAGTATTTTATAGCTAGAATAGATAAAATTACTTTCAGATAACTAATAATAAATAAATAAAATAAAAGTATTTTATATCTAGAACAGATAATAAAGTTACTTTCAGGTAACTAAAAATAAATAAATAAAATAAAAGTATTTTATATCTAGAACAGATAATAAAGTTACTTTCAGGTAACTAAAAATAAATAAATAAAATTTAAAAAATAATAATAAATAAATAAATAAAATAAAAGTATTTTATATCTAGAATAGATAAAATTACTTTCAGATAACTAATAATAAATAAATAAAATAAAAGTATTTTATATCTAGAACAGATAATAAAATTACTTTCAGGTAACTAAAAATAAATAAATAAATAAAATAAAAGTATTTTATATCTAGAACAGATAATAAAGTTACTTTCAGGTAACTAAAAAAAATAATAATTATATTTTATTAATTATTTATTATATTATATTTTATATCCAATACATATATGAGAAATTCTTGTTTTAAAATTATGTTTATTTATTTACAGATTTTATTTGTTTTAAATCATTTTAGTAAGTAAAATCACACTAATTTGGCAGGTAATTGAATTTATTTTAAGAAATTTGCTGTAACAGACCAAATGATCTGCCAATTTGTGGCTTACAGAAGCCACTTAAACTGAGAGCAAAGATGAAACACTGTCAGTAACAGTGAAATCACACCGTGTTTGAGGTTGTGGTGTCTGATATACCAGTGTAGATAATGGATTTAGTTGGGGTTTCCTGTTTTCCAGCTTTCTAAAGCAGGTAGCACTGCTGGATTAGCCTCACTGAGGAGCCTCTGTGTTTAGCTAACGTTAGCATCTGAAGCTAATCCCAGTTTAGTGAATCCTTTACTCTCCAGATGGAGATGAAGCTCCACCAGCACTATGATACTCCAGTAAGAGCTCCAGAGTGTAAACTAGGACAGGATGATGATGTTCTGATCCATATGTGTAGAGTTATTACTCTGTAGAGAGCGTTTGAAGTCCAAACTCTCATTCAGTGCCCGAATCAACTCTTATCAACTTATCCATGCTTTCACCTCCAGCCGCTTGGCCTACTGGAACTGCCTTCTAGATGGCATCAGCTCCTCTTCCATTTACAAACTCCAGATACTCCCAAACGCTGCTGCCCGTCTCCTCACCCACACCCGCTCACATGACCCTGTTACACCCGTTCTCCAGCACCTCCACCGGCTTGAACACAGCTCTGAACCCTCTCACTCCTTCATACCTGTCTGACCTTCCTCCTAACAAGCCCCCTCGCTCTCTCAGGCCTTCTACCGCTGGGCTACCCACCATTCCTCCATCACCACCATCACCACCTTCCATCCAAACCTGCATGGCTTTGGTGCAGTCCAGTTCTCTCTCTGTATTTAAATCCCCACGTCTCTCCACTCTCGCTTATAACCTGCCTCAAGGCTAACCGGCTCTCTGAAGTGATCTCACTGTCTGTGTTCTGTTGTATGACACCTGGGCTTTTTCATGTGGACCAACCATTGTAAGCCACCTAAGGTTCTCAACTCGTCCCGCAGTTTTCAAGATATCGACTCCGTTCCAACTCCAGTTTGTCCGGTATGTTGGTGTGATGTGGGCTTGTATACAACTTTTTGATCGGATGCACGGATTCCGAATTCCGAGGAATTTTCCCGGAATTTTTTCCCATAGACAATGACTGGGATGGCTAAACGCATGCGTTTTTACCCTACTTGCGGTCGACCTAGAAACACCAAATCGGATACACTGGCTAGGGGCACAGCCCCGAGCAGGAATTCAGTGTTGGATTGACCTGCACTCGTTTGTTTCTCTTTCTTTTCACATCCCTTTTTTCCTCCCATAGAGAATGAATGGGATGGAAAATTGTTTGACGATGTACTCTACTCCCGCTCGACCTAGAGACTCCAAATCGGATGCAATGGCTCCGGGCAGGCATTCAGTGATGGATTGACCCGCACTCGTTTATTTCTCTCTTTTTTTCCGCATCCCTCGTTTCTCCCATAGAGTCCCAGTCATTTTTAGACCCACTGTTTAGATGGCCCTTTCGTTCGCCCGAGAGGCGCGAAACTTCACATACACACTAAAGGCAAGCCCCTAAGCATTAATCCACAGCCATACTGACCCGCACTTGTCTATCTGTCGTTTATTCATCCCTCGTTCCTCCCATAGAGTCCCAGTCATTTTTGGACCCACCTAAAGCCGGCTGTTTCGTTTACCCGAGAGGCGACAAACTTTACATACACTCTAAGGGCAGGGGCATTGACCCACAGCCATACTGACCCGCACTCGTCCATCTGTCGTTTATTCATCCCTCGTTCCTGCCATAGGGTCCCAGTCATTTTCGACCCAATCCAAGCCGTAATGCTTTCACTCGCCCGAGAGCCACCAAACTTCACGTACTCACTAAGCAAAGGCCCCCAGATGCTAAAGCACAGTCATACCGACCCACACTCATTTACTCATCCCTCGTTCCTCACTGAGCAAGCTGCACAACCATCCCGCGTTTCCTTCAGGAAATGAACTTTTCAAGTTACTATTATTATTATTATTATTATTATTGTTATTATTATTATATTTATTATTTAAATTCACAATTAAAGTTCTAAATAATTGCCATATTGGGTGCGACAGGATACACAGGAATACGCATACGCAAGTCTGTCATTCCTCAAAAAACAAATCAATGAAAAAGTCGTTAATTTGTAGAAACACATTCATTAATAACCTCCATTCTGAGAGCAGACGCTCCACGTCTCCACGTGTTCATTATCTTCCAGCCAGACACGAGTTAAATCATGTATGACATATTAAAACCTACAAAGCGCAAAAAACAATCTGTTTTGGAATCATCATCGTCATCGCGGGTCAAATGGGACTGTGCTTAGCATCTTCCTCCTTCTATTAACATACGGTAATTAAATTAGGCTTGGCCAAAAAAATGGATGTACAGGTTAGAAAGTAGTTCCTGTGTTAGTGGGGCCTGTTCGAGACTGCCCGGGGCCATGCCTGGCTTTTATTGCAGCACTCCAGTGTTTGCTAATGATTCCCTTTGAGGGCCCATTTGAAAGTCTCGTTAATGTGAACGTGGGGGACATTATTATGCCATCAAACTCAGCGGGGAGTGCACGCATGCCAAATGGGACGCCACCTTCGTGTGTGCCTCCATTTGTAAAATCAGGAGAGGAAGGTTTTTAAGGGGAGGTTGGAGGAGAAAGGCACATGGACGGAAAACTCAGCTCCAGTATTTAATTTCCCTGAATTAAAGGGGAGTACTGGATCGGCCTGCAGCTGAGACCGTACAGGAAGTGGTCGTATTCAAAACATGAAAGGAGCCACAATAATAATAAACCGGATAAAATATGGTGTGTTGAAGGTGGTAGTAACTCCAGGCTCCTGCAGGTGGCGCTGCATAAGGATGATGGGGCTATAAATCCCTGCGGGGTGTGAGTGACGGGATCCATAGATTGGGAAGAGGTGCTACAGTGCAGGGAATGTCTCGTTCCATGTGTGGAAAATGGCTCCAGAGCAGATGTTAATGATTGGCTAAAAGGAGGGACTGCATGTGGGCGTGGCCAAAGACCATAGTGTGAAGGGCGTAGCTGAATCTGCAGGTGTATGGAAGTGTACGGTCATACGGGTCTACCAGCAGTGGATACAATCCCAGCCTACAGGGAATTCTCCTCGGAACTGTGCCAGGGAAGGCGTCCACTAATACGGACCACCTGACCAGTTCTTTGATGTAGAAGTGTCTGAACACTGATGTGGCTACATCCAGAAACTTGCCCAATCCAGTCCCAGCTGTTACCGGAGCTGGTGGAGGGGTTACACATATACACAGGCTGTTTTTATTACTGTGCCTTAATGACTATATGCAAATAAGCTCTATTCTGATTGGATGCCCTGTATTGGGCTGAAACACGCCTTTAGGAAAATGAATGACATCACAAAAACAACAACTTTCAGGCAGACGGTTTTTCACCTCATGCATTATCCAGGCCGGGGAGCGAACAGTGCAATATAAAACTTAATTATGTTTACATACAATATGGAACCGTTTTATTAAAATATATTTACATTTATTTATTCAAATTAAAAATTGTGATAAATGTTAATATACTGCTGTAGCCATTTAAACCCAATAAAAAAATTAATCTAATTAGATTTATTTTAGACTTTAACTCTGATGACCTGATTACACAACACACCCAGACCTCAGATTTAACCGAACGGCCGCACGACTGACCTGAACCGAGACAGCCGCTGCAGTTCACTGATCTGAATGTAGATTGTATGTGATGAGCTTCATCTCACTGACAGCTCATGCCTTACACAACGCTCCTGATTGACTTTATGATCAGACAGACATGTAATCAGATAGGACCTGTGATCGGAGTATTTTCACACCTTTATTATTAATGTGCTGAAGTCCGGTCTCCGACATCCCTTTGCATGTGGAACAAGCTCACAGATGAATAAATGTTCCTGCCGGTTGCATCCATCTACATAGTAATGCAATCAGTGAGTGCACTGCATGGCTGTTTGGAATAAAGAGGCCAAGAATATCCCCAGCCTGCGCCGGCATTCGAGAGGACCCCGCGCTAATGGAGCTTCATTTGAAATTTAAATCTGGACTTGGATGATATGGCATTTATGGCATAGTGAAAGCCTGCTGGAGAACGCTCTCATTAGGATGCATGGATAGTCAGCAGTGGATTGGCCTGATTCACAATTCAGAATCTGCTGAGCAGCCTCTTTTGGCGGGCATACAGACGGAAGGACAGACAGATAATATACCATTATTTATATAGCATATACCATTACTTACAAGACATACGCTTATATTTAAGATATACACTTATATATTTAATAAACTACTACTGTGAGACACCCATATGACATACAGATCTAATATAGCTTGTGGAATAGTGACACCCATCCCACCTTTAGTTTGGTAAGACCCACCCTGGTTAAATTATCATATTAAACTAGAAAAGTGCATTTCCTGAAGGAAACGTGGGATGGTTGCACAGCTTGCTTAGTAAGGAACGAGGGATGAGTAAACGAGTGCGGGTCGGTATGACTGTGGATTAGCGTCTGGGGACCTGCCCTTTTGGTGGGTCTCGGGCAAACGAAACATTACTGCTTGGTTTGGGTTGAAAATGACTGGGGCTCTATGGGAGGATCGAGGGATGAATAAATGACAGATAGAGGAGTGCGGGTCAGTATGGCTGTGGATTAGCGTCTGGGGGTCTGCCCTTAGTGAGCATGTGAAGTTTGGTGGGTCTCGGGCGAACGAAAGCATTACTGGTTGGTTTGGGTCGAAAATGACTGGGGCTCTATGGGAGGAACGAGGGAAGAATAAACGACAGATAGATGAGTGCGGGTCAGTATGGCTGTGGATTAGCGTCTGGGGGTCTGCCCTTAGTGAGCATGTGAAGTTTGGTGGGTCTCAGGCGAACGAAAGCATTACTGGTTGGTTTGGGTCGAAAATGACTGGGGCTCTATGGGAGGATAGAGGGATGAATAAACGACAGATAGACAAGTGCGGGTCAGTATGGCTGTGGGTCAATGCTTGGGGACCTGTCCTTAGTGTGTATGTGAAGTTTCGCGTCTCTAGGCCGAATGAAACAGCCGGCTTTAGAGGGGTCCAAAAATGACTGGGACTCTATAGGAGGAACGAGGGATGTGAAACAAAAAGGAGAAGTGAATGAGTGCGGGTCAATCCAACACTGAATTCGCCCTGAGCCAGTGTGTCCGATTTGGTGTCTCTAGGTCGAGCGGAAGTGGGTTAGATAGGCACGCGCTTTTCGACCCCATTCATTCTCTTTGGGAAAAAATTCCGGAAAAATTCCTTCCTACTCGGAATCCGTGCATCCGATCAAAAAGCTGTATACAAGCCCACATCAGCGTATCATACCGGACAATCTGGAGTTTGAACGGAGTCGATATCTCGAAAGCTGCGGGACGAGTTAGTCGGGGCTGGAACAGCAAAAAACGAAAAATCTAATAACAGTATAATTAATTCCTACGCTGAATTCCGTATGTCCATCAAAGTCCACCTCTAAAGTAACATCCGTTTAGGTGTAAGGCCTCACAGTGGACCTGTGTGGTCTTTTTCTGATGGCAGATGCATGAACTTTGACATCCACATGGCGTTGGGCTTACAGAAGGACTTGACTTGCTGGAATTGTTTCACATTAACTTGGAACTTGCTTGAGACTTTGTGCTCAAGACTCGAGACTTTTTGCTCGAGACTGTATGCTCAAGACTCGAGACTGTATGCTCAAGACTCGAGACTTTATGCTCAAGACTGGAGACTGTATGCTCAAGACTCGAGACTGTATGCTCAAGACTCGAGACTGTATGCTCAAGACTCGAGACTGTATGCTCAAGACTCGAGACTTTATGCTCAAGACTTTGATACTTTATGCTCAAGACTCGAGACTTTATGCTCAAGACTCGAGACTTTATGCTCAAGACTCGAGACATTTTACGCTCAAGACTCAAGACTTTTTGCTCAAGACTTTGATACTTTACGCTCAAGACTTTGATACTTTATGCTCAAGACTCGAGACTTTACGCTCAAGACTCGAGACTTTACGCTCAAGACTTTATGTTCAAAACTTGAGACTTTATGCTCCAGACTCGAGACTTTATGCTCCAGACTCGAGACTTTATGCTCCAGACTCGAGACTTTATGCTCCAGACACGAGACTTTATGCTCAAGACTCGAGACTTTTTTGCTCAAGACTCGAGACTTTTTGCTCAAGACTCTTTATGTTCAAGACTTGAGACTTTATGCTCAAGACTCAAGACTTTGTCCTCAAGCCTCGAGACTTAATGCTCAAGACTCAAGACTTACTTGAGATTTGTACATGTGTGACTTACTCCACCTCTGGTAAATAGTGTTAGTGAAAATAAACCCCAAATCCCAATAGAATCCCATATGATTTTGGTGTCTGTGTGTGTCTGTGTGTGTGTGTGTGTGTGTGTGTGTGTGTGTGGTGTGCTGAGTGTTAATGAATATGAAGCCTCTATGGTTAATGAGTTCATCATTAATCTGACATAAGCTAGTTGCGTGTAGGTCTGTTTGCGTGTTCAGCTTTATCTAGACGGTGTTCTTTATATACGAACCTAAATGGGACAGCGGCCTGAACACATCCTGCTTTAAATGAGGAAAGTAGATTAAAGGAATTAGATGTTTACTTGGCGGTGCTAAGCAAAGTGCCTCGAGACATCGCAAGATCTAGCAGATCAGCTCAGAGAAGGGAAGCGGCGTCCGTCCCCCGGATGTCCCGCTTTCTTATCCTAATATTTGCACTGGTCTCAATAGCAGCCGGCGTGGGAGTCATGAAGCGACGTGAACGCTTTAGCATCCGCCGGCTTCTGCGTGGATGTGATGATGTTGATGCCAGGCGCCTGGAGCGGCTCGTCTCTGGTGCGCTTTGCCGTGCGTGACTTCCCTCGTAAATCGTTATGCTAATGTGCAGTGCCTTCGTCCCAGCTCCGGCATAATTAACCAGATGCACCCTGATGTTAAAAAGTCCCAAAAGGCGGAATGGTGTGGGGGGTGGGGCACAGGGACTTGGGTGAGGAGTGAATGCAGAGCTGGGGTGCGGAAAAGGGTTGAGTGGCGGTGGAGGGGTGACTCAGACAGGCCGAGATACTCGTCATGCCCGGCTGTCAGAGAGGCTCATGCTAAGGTCTGATTGCTCCAGCATCCAGTCAAGTGGCTAGGATACAGAGTCAGCTGCAGCTAGTCCGTCCCACAGGAGAGATGAGGCTGGTTTCAAGATGGCTACTGGCCATCGAGTGAAGAGTCTGATGCTTCTGCTTCCTCAACCCTAGTCTGTTCGGATTAATCACACGGTCTAGTTCCACCTTTACAGTGCACAGGTCTGTCTATCAGCTGTGTTTGTGGTTCCGTGTTGGGTTCTCTAGGTTTGCACTGGGTGACTAACAGTTCCCTATAAACTGGACCAAAGATCATCGCAAGTCTAAACCACCAGTGACCTCCGTCCATTTCCATCAGTGACAAATAAGGTCGTAGGTTACATCAATGTTCAGACACTCTCGCATTAAAGAATTGTGTATTTGGGCCAGATTTGGTGGATGCCGTCCCTGGCCCAATTCCAACGAGAATTCCTAGTAGACTGGGATATTAGCCAATGCTGGTAGACCCGTATGACCGTATGGTTCCATACACCAGCAGATTCAGCTACTTCCCTCACTGCATTGTAGTAGGGAGTTAAATGAGAGATACTGTAGATGGACAGATGGACAAACAAAAAGAGAGACAGATAGACGAGTAGGTATGTAGATGGACGAATGGATGTACAGACACATCATTAACACATTACCAGCTCTCACCAGCATTGGCAGCCATACATGCCCACACTGTAATACTACCTCCGCCATGCTAAGCAGTTCTCATCCAGTTCTCCATACACTTCTCATCATCTTGCTAGGAGGGGATCTGAATGGAGGAATGGATGGAGGGATGGAGGGATGAATGGATGGACGGACAAAATCACAATAAGGATGAATCAGTGAAGTTTCGAACAGCATTGGGTCTGACTTGTTTTAGGTTGCTCAGATCATCTACGCCTGAAAAACCAAAATCACGGCTGACGGCAAAGTGAGTCATCTGGGACATCCAGCCCATCAGATTAAACAGTACAAGTCAGTACAAGCCAGGGACACCGAGTGGACACGAACGACTCTGCGCCCCTCCCTTCTCTGCACCCCTCCCGTCTCTGTCTCCCAGAGTCAGAGAGGACATCGGGCACATCACTGACCTTTCTGGAAAAGTTTGATTCACCTTATTTACACTTCATTAGCACATCAGAGCGCTATTAGAGGCTGTGTTTTGACATCCCTGTCAATCACGCAGTCTCCAGCTCTAGTCTGCTTTAGAGCTGACCCACGTGCACTGAGGCACATAACCAGAGGATATCAGTGTCATTCAGCCCATCCTCACAGAACCTCAAAGCATAGTACCCACAGATCAGCAATCCGCTTAACTAAACCACCACACTGTGGGGTCTTATCAACCCCACCTTACCTGACGCATGCATTAGTCCTACCTAATTCCAATCTGTCTCCACAGTGGTGAGTGAGCATGTATGTCCTCATTGGTCATCAGTGGTCATTCTTTGTCCTACCATGTCTCCAATCACATTGCAGAAGATTCTACATCTTGATTGTTGAATTAAGGTGTTGGGCCATCACAAGCCGCCAGAACAGCTTCAGTGCACCTTGGTGTGGGTTCTTCAAGCTTCTGGAACTCTTCTGGAGGGATGGAGGTTGATGTTTTGATGGAGATGGAGAATGTAGGCCAACCTATCGGTCCAGATTCCCCCATAGATGTTCACCTGGGTTGCACCCAGAAGGAAACACCTGACAGCAATGAAACCTATTGCCAGCACCACTGGCAGACGGCTGCACCACGCAGGACTACATGCACACAGACCGTTACCACGACTGTCATGGAGTGACTCAGAATGGCAGCGGGTCATCTTCAGTGACGAGTCCCGCTTTAGTCTTGGTGGAGACGCCCAATGAATCCGTGTGTGGAGGCACCGTGGTCAGCACCAAGATGAACGGTTTGGTGTCACACGTCCAGAAGACCTGGTGTCCCTCTTTCCAGTCTACCGCACCATCTGCAGGAACTGTGTAAGGATGTTCAAGCTGCATGGGATGGATTATCACAGGACACCATTAGGAACCTCTACAGCTCCATACCGAGACGTCTGGCGTGTTGGGTTAGCAAACATGGCGGCCCAACGCCATACTGAGAGACAGACTTCTGTATGTGTAGCTCAATAAATATTGATCATATCAGTCTAAATGTATCATCAGTTATTGATCCTGGTCACCTTTATCTTCCTTCCCAACACACCTGCACTCCCGCACCTCCTTCTGGGAGCAGCTACTCTTTTGACACTGAGCATATATCTGTGTAGCTGTGGAATGCTGACACATCCTGGATTGACGTCACCTGAGGAACAGCTGCCCTTACGCATCACACTAATGCACAACCATTGCACTCACTGAATGT
The DNA here is from genome assembly GCA_024036415.1 of Prochilodus magdalenae. Taxonomy (NCBI): domain Eukaryota; kingdom Metazoa; phylum Chordata; class Actinopteri; order Characiformes; family Prochilodontidae; genus Prochilodus; species Prochilodus magdalenae. Next base: position 143,608 of record JAMWET010002774.1, on the reverse strand, counting down.
CTGCGTTCCACAACATCCGAATCCAGATGTTACTTAGTCACTGCTCCTACTGAAACACTAACCAGCCGAGCAGTGACTGAAGCTCCTGCCATATGTGGCCTGATAATGAAGCCACTAGCAAAGTCACACTGCAGGTGAAAACACCTAGTCAGTATTTTTCCTCACTATGAGGCTTTTTTGATTGACCTCAAGCAAAAAGCAAAACATATTAGCAACCACCTGGGATACTATAGCAGTAGCCTAGCATCACCTTAGCAACCAAATGGAATACAATAGCAATGGCCTAGCAGTACCTTAGCAACCACCTAGAATACCATAGCCATTGCCTAGCAACAAGTTGGCAACAACCTGGTATACCATAGCAATGGCAAACCGTGCCTTATCCACTACTTGGGAGAGCATAGCCATTGCCAAGCAACTCCTTATCAACTACCTGGCATACCTTAGCAATGGCCTAGCAACACCGTATCAACCATTTGGGATAACATAGCAATGACCCAGCAGCACTTTATCAACCACCTGGGATACTATAGCCATTGCTTAGCAACACCTTATCAACCACTTGGGATAACATAGCCATGACCAAGCAACATCTTATAAGCCACCTGGGATACCGTAGCCATTGACTAGGAACAACTTAGCAACAACCTGGAATACCATAGTAATGGCAAGCCACGCCTCATCCACCACTTGGGAGAGCATAACCATTGCCTAACACCTTATCAACCACCGGGGATACCATAGCGATGACCCGGCAGTACCTTATCAACCTAGGAAACTATAGCCATTGCCTAGAAACTCCTTATCAACCACCAACCTGGGATAACATAGCAATGGCCTAGCAACACTTTGTCAACCACTTGGGATAACACGGCGATGACCAAGCAACATCTAATAAGCCCCCTAGGATACCGTAACCATTGCCTAGCAACAACAATATAGCAACAATCTGGGTCACAATACCATGGCCTAGCAACACTTCATCAGCCACCTGGGATAACACAGCAATGGCCAAGCAACACGTAAGCAACCACCTGGGATGACACAGCAATGGCCAAGCAACACGTTAGCAACCACCTGGGATGACACAGCAATGGCCAAGCAACACGTTAGCAACCACCTACCATATTTTATAGCTGTATCATGTAGTTCATTACGCTTGTTCTGGGTTGCCACTCCTTTATTACCCTCATAGCGAGAGGATGGCGGACCACCGCTAGCCCATCTCTTCGTTTTCAATTCACAGTCCAATTTATTTCCTCTTTACTTTTTTTTGTGTATTAAAAAAACATTTAAATATTTTACCCTTATTATTATTATTTTTTCTCCAAGGGGGGTTCTAATATTTGTCTTAGTTTATTTTTCAAAATAAAAGTCTGTGTGCATTTTATATTATTTGAGATGGTTAAATTTGATCTTGTAAGTAGGATAGTTATCTGAGGTGGAAGCGTGAGAGGTGGACCAATCAGTGGGGTGTCGATCTGACCAAGCCAGCAGACCCATATACGCTCTGCAGCATAAAAAAATAAGTAAATAAATAAATAAACAAACAAACAAACAACTAAATTTAAATCAAGGAAAGGAGAAGAGTACTGGGTAAAAGCAGCTGCTAGATCAAAGTCTGAGCAGTCCGGTGTGTTTCTGAACCTCCTGACTGATAATGATACTGTCGTTTTCCATTTTAGCCTCCTCCCTTCCTAACGTCCTTTCTTCTGGATATCCGTTTTTCTGATCATTAAATTCCACAAATTCCTCATTTTATTTAGCCTGTTTCCACATGGTGCTTCTGTGTGATCATCACGGACAGGGTCTCACTGTAAACCAGCCAATCAGAGCAAGGCTCATCTGAGAATGCATGAGCTCAGCAAAAAAGGGTAAACAGCTTGTTTGAGTCTAGAACCAGATCATAGGGGGAACTGGGTGTAGAACCGCATCTGGGCTTGTATCACCCCAGTCACATTACCCCACGTATATTATATAGCCTCCATGTCGCCAACAGCTGGGCAGTGATTGGCTAACTGCAGATGTAGCCCGAGCTAAAAAAAGCTCTTCAGTGGTGAATCACTGCTGGCACTGCAGTGAGGTCCAGCACGAGGCCTGCCCACTGGCCCTAAGACATCTGCCAGAATTTCTAATCTCAATATTGAGATGACCCACCTGTCAGTTTCCACCATGAACCTGTCTCTGGGCCTTAATACCCACATAATTCATCTTCATCGACCTCTAATCATTAGCGTCTGAGCTTCGGCCAGCCAATTAGTCTTACAATTAGTCTTACGATTAGGCCTGTTGTGCGTATCTGTCAGCGATTAACTGCTGGTGTTGCCGTTATTAGCCCTGACCTTTTCAGAACTTCTCCTTGGATCGGCCTGTCAGATGGCGTGCGACAGGAGGAGGATGATGAGGCTTGACAGAGTGGGCTGGGAGAGCTGTCGCGCCGAGCTGTGACCCGGCCTGCAGCTCTCGGCGCTAGCTCCCACTCCGCTAACGCTCATCAGCCTAATAGCACAGGCTAATAAGCCTGAGCGCGACTGTGACGGGTCATGAAAGGGGCCGCGAATGAGAGCCTGACTTCTGCGAGACAACATGCTTTGTAGAGGAAGTGCTATTTGCATCAGAGACCTTGACATGAAAGACTAGGGCACATAAAGGAGTGGGAATTTCAGATACGCACCACAAGCGCTTTGCCTCAGAGTACTGAAAGTGAGTCATGATGGATCTTTGAGGGGTTGGTAAAGCTGCTGACGTGTTATGATAAGTGGTAATTAACCCAAACCGGCCCCGAGAAGGCCCAGATTTCAGAAATACATGACATAAATTAGGTACACTATTACATTTCCATGGTTACCCAACCACATGTCCATAGTTACCCTACCACATGTCCATAGTTACCCTTACTCCCATTTCTATAGTTACCCTACCACATGTCCATAGTTACCATTACTCCCATTTCTATAGTTACCCTACCACATGTCCATAGTTACCCCTACTCCCATTTCCATAGTTACCATACCACATGTCCGTAGTTACCCCTACTCCCATTTCCATAGTTACCCTACCACATGTCCATGGTTACGCCTACTCCCATTTCCATAGTTACCCTACCACATGTCCATGGTTACCCCTACTCCCATTTCCATGGTTACCCTACCACATGTCCATGGTTACACCTACTCCCATTTCCATAGTTACCCTACCACATGCCTATGATTACCTCTACTCGTATTTCCATAGTTACCCTACTACATTTCCATGGTTACCTCTACTCGTATTTCCATAGTTACCCTACTACATTTCCATGGTTACCTCTACCCCCATTTCCATAGTTACCCTACTACATTTCCATGGTTACCCCTACACCCATTTCCATGCTTAGCCTATTATATCTCTATATATCCATAGTCACACTAGTGAATTTCTATGGTTATACTCACACCCGTTTCCATAGTTACCCTACTATATTTCTATATGTTCATATTTACAGTACTACAGATCCGCAGTTAGTCAACTAATTTTCATTCTTATCCTGCTACATTCCCACGGATACCCAGCTACACCCATTTTCATTGTTATCCTACGACATTTCCATGGTTAGCCTCATATTAATTTCTATAGTTACTCTATTACATTTCCATGGTTACCCTAGTACATTTGTATGGTTACCTCTACACCCATTTCCATAGATACCCAGCTACACTTCTATTATTACCCAGAAACCATTTCCATAGTTACCCTACCACATATCTATGGTTACCCCAAACCCATTTCCATAGTTACCCTACCACATGTCCATTGTTACCCCTACTCCCATTTCCATAGTTACCCTACCACATGTCCATTGTTACCCCTACTCCCATTTCCATAGTTACCCTACCACATGTCCATTGTTACCCCTACTCCCATTTCCATAGTTACCCTACCACATGTCCATTGTTACCCCTACTCCCATTTCCATAGTTACCCTAACACATGTCCATAATTACCCTGCCACATGTCCATAGTTACCCTACTCCCATTTCCATAGTTACCCTACCACATGTCCATTGTTACCCTACTCCCATTTCCATAGTTACCATACCACATGTCCATTGCTACCCCTACTCCCATTTCCATAGTTACCCTACCACATGTCCATAGTTACCCTTACTCCCATTTCCATAGTTACCCTACCACATGTCCATTGCTACCCCTACTCCCATTTCCATAATTACCCTAACACATGTCCATAGTTACCCCTACTCCCATTTCCATAGTTACCATACCACATGTCCATAGTTACCCTTACTCCCAATTCCATAGTTACCATACCACATGTCCATAGTTACCCCTACTCCCATTTCCATAGTTACCATACCACATGTCCATAGTTACCCTAACTCCCAATTCCATAGTTACCCTACCACATGTCCATAGTTACCCCTACTCCCATTTCCATAGTTACCCTACCACATGTCCATAGTTACCCCTACTCCCATTTCCATAGTTACCCTACCACATGTCCATTGTTACCCCTACTCCCATTTCCATAGTTACCCTACCACATGTCTATAGTTACCCTTACTGCCATTTCCATAGTTACAATACCACATGTCCATTGTTACCCCTACTCCCATTTCCATAGTTACCCTACCACATATCCATAGTTACCATTACTCCCATTTCCATAGTTACCCTACCACATGTCCATAGTTACCCCTACTCCCATTTCCATAGTTACCCTACCACATGTCCATAGTTACCCCTACTCCCATTTCCATAGTTACCCTACCACATGTCCATAGTTACCCCTACTCCCATTTCCATAGTTACCCTACCACATGTCTATAGTTACCCTTACTGCCATTTCCATAGTTACCATACCACATGCCCATAGTTACCCTTACTGCCATTTCCATAGTTACCCTACCACATGTCCATAGTTACCCTTACTGCCATTTCCATAGTTACCCTACCACATGTCCATAGTTACCCTTACTGCCATTTCCATAGTTACCCTACCACATGTCCATTAAAATTAGATTAAAACTATTTTTGCCTATTGGGCAGTGAAACACCAATTTCCATAGCTACCTTACTACACTTTCAGAGGTTACCCCTTCATCCATTTCCATAGTGACTCCAACACATTTCCATGGTTACCTCTACACCCATTTACATAGTTACCCTACCATATTTACTGTAACTCCTACAGCTGAAATTAGCTACATTACGCTGCGGTAGGTATTCATAAGAGTGATGGCTGTACAATTAAAAAAGACATCATGAAGAAGACATTTCCACCATCAGTACGGGACTAACAGATCTGTATTCGCTGAAGCCACTGAAAGTTCGGATGTATTTCAAGAACTCATAACGCACTGCCCAAAATAGCACGGATCCACACGCCACACATCCGGATTAGCGGAATAACCTGTTGGCTGGCTTGAGTGGGTTCAGAGGACGCGCTGTATTTCACAGCTGTGGAGAGAGAATCTATGAGGGTCCCAGCTGTCAGTAAGATGGATAGAACACATTATAGATACATTTACTTTACTACGATGCCCCTTTGTTTTCATGGGGCCACAGAGACATAAATGTCAGGAGAAGGCGGTTGAGGTTTTTCTCTGTGACTTAAAAATGACAGCCCGTGCTCAATCTGTAACCTTTCACGCTTCATGCATAATATGTTTTTGGAAGCAGGTTTCTGTCCTGTGATTGCTCTGCCATGATGGAGGACTCGATTTCCTATAATGCATTTCAGGCCTGTCCGCAGGAACCGCCTCTAGCCACTTATTTCTTATAGCCTAGATTGAGAATAATAGGACTTCATTTGACACAACTCATTTCTTACATTCATTTGGGCTCGGCTGACGAATGGCCCTGTTTGTCTTTTATACGGTGCTGTGTAAAAGTCTGTGACCACCCTTTATTTCTATTGTATATTCATTTCTAGTCATTAACTACAAGTTTTTCTCTGAGATGTTTCTGAGGAGACTAGATACAATCTGTTTGTGTAAGGAAGGAGGAAAGAGTGAAAACAGAAGTTTCCAACAACAGAGTTCAAGGTATTATGTGCTGCAGGAAAACTAGGACTCCTAACAACCACCTGGAAAACCTGGTAGGTTCGCCAACACTGCCCCCATCAGATAAACATCACTTAATCTTTATTATCTTCAGACGCTCACGATTCCTGAGCTTATCCTCTGGGTTGTTTAGTGCTCCCTTTAGATGCTGTGTAATCCAGCCTTGAACAGTAACCAATCAGAGGCCTTGCTCCTGAATTGTTGACCAGTCAAAGGTTGTATTACTGCCAACCAATTTGTCATCCCATCAGAGGCTATGTTGGCTAACCTTTTGACCAATCAGAGCCCATGTTGGTTGCATGTTGACCAATCAGAACCTGTTTTTCTGACGCGTCAACTAATCATAGGCTATGCTTGTGGCTTGTTGACCACTCAGAGTCTGTGTTCCTAACTTTGCAACCAATTGGAGGCTGTGTTACTGACTTGTTGACCAATCAGAGGCTATGTTACTGACTTGTTGATCAAACAGAAACTGTGTTCCTGACTTGTTGACCAATCAGAGGCTATGTTACTGACTTGTTGACTAAACAGAGGCTGTGTTCCTGACTTGTTGATCAAACAGAAACTGTGTTCCTGACTTGTTGACCAATCAGAGGTTGTGTTACTGATTTGTTAATCAATCAGAGGCAGTGTTACTGAATGGTTTAACATTTAGAGGCTATGTTACTGACTTGTTGACCAATCAGAGGCTGTGTTGCTGACTTGTTAATCAATCAGAGGCAGTGTTACTGGATGGTTTTACAATCAGAAACTGTGTTACTGACTTGTTGACCAAACAGAGGCAGTGTTACTGACTTGTTGATCAATCTGAGGCAGTATTACTGAATGGTTTAACGAACAGAGGCTGTGTTACTGACTTGTTGACCAATCAGAGGCAGTGTTACTGACTTGTTGACCAATCAGAGGCAGTGTTACTGACATGTTGACCAATCAGAGGCTATGTTACTGACTTGTTGACCAATCAGAGGTTGTGTTCCTGATTTGTTGACCAGTTGGAGGCTGCGTTCCTGACTTGTTGACCAATTGGAGGCCATGTTTCTGACTTGTTGACCAATTGGAGGCCGTGCTCTGTGTAACAAAGCAATCGTCCATTAGAGTTTATCCACTCTACTGATAGAATAGTACCGTAAACTGACTTCTTACACTCATGTATCTGTCTTCCTTTGAGATGATCGAGATTTCAGAGGTAATCCTCTGGGGTTTTAGCACTCTTACATCTTAGTTACGCTTAATGAATGATGCTGTCTCCCGAAAATGAGTATTTAGTATCAGGCTATGTCATCATTTACACCATGCTCATCCTATTAGGAGCTCCTCAGTGTGTTTACTGTATCGATGCTTCTTTTCATTATCATTTTAATTATAATACATCCTGTGTTCAGCCGATTGAATATTTGTCAGGCTAAAGCTAAGTTGCAATATTCCAAGCTCATTTTCCTCATGAAAAGTTATAGCTTGTGGACTTATGGTTGATTACCCAGCCTCAAAAAAGTCACAGCAGTAGGTAATCTCTGCCCTGAGGCTGTTTAGAAATTGATCTGGTAGTCGGCAGCCCCCCGGCTCAGCATGACACACTAATGATATTTAATATATACGCTACACTGCAAAAGTCAGAGACCACCCTTTCATCTGTCTATTTCTATTTAGGAAAAAAGCAGGAAACAGGAGCCTCAAACCACAAATTCATACGTTACGAGGTGCTGGAGCGTTTCCTGTGTCCCTCCTTACCTTCATTGCAGCTTCTAGTCCTTATTTAGGAGACTCGCTTTCAGTTCCTCACACACACCAAGTTCAGTCTTGGAAGTTGGTTTAGGATTTTCAGCTTCTTCATGTTGCATCTCCAACATAGCAACACATCTAGCTAAGTCTGTTCCTGACTTGTCAACCAAGCAGAGGCTGTGTTTCTGACTTGTCCACCAATCAAAGGCTATGTTGGTGGCATGCGAACCAATCAGAGGCTGTGTTCCTGACTTGCCCACCAATCAAAGGCTATGTTACTGACTTGTCAACCAATCAGAGGCTGTGTTCCTGTCTTGTCCAATCAAAGGCTATGTTGGTGGCATGCTAACCAATCAAAGGCTGTGTTCCTGACTTGTCCATCAATCAAAGGCTATGTTGGTGGCATGCTAACCAATCAGAGGCTGTGTTCCTGACTTGCCCACCAATCAAAGGCTATGTTACTGACTTGTCAACCAATCAGAGGCTGTGTTCCTGTCTTGTCCAATCAAAGGCTATGTTGGTGGCATGCTAACCAATCAAAGGCTGTGTTCCTGACTTGTCCATCAATCAAAGGCTATGTTGGTGGCATGCTAACCAATCAGAGGCTGTGTTCCTGACTTGCCAACCACAAGGCTGTGTTGCTTAATTGTTGATCAATCACAAGTTGTGTTCCTGATTTGTTAACCAATCAGAGGCTGTGTTTATGAATTGTTAATTAATTAGAGGCTAAGTTCCTGACTTGTTGACCAAATACAGGTTCTGTTGCTAACTTTTAGAAGCTGTATTTTCTGACCTATCAGAGGCTCTGTTCCTGAATTGTTGACCAATCAGAGGCTCTGTTCCTGACTGGTTGACTAATCAGAGGCTGTGTTCCTGAATTGTTGACCAATCAGAGGCTATGCTCCTGAATTGTTGACCAATTACAGGCTGTGTTCCTGACTTGCTGACTAATCAGAGGCTATGCTACTGTGTGGTAGACCAATCAGAGGCTATGCTCCTGTACTGTAGACCAATCTGAGAATATGTTTCTGACTGGTTAACCAATCAGAGACTGTGCTCCTGTATTGTTAACAAGATATTTAGCTTTATCACACACAAATACATATGTGTATATATATATATATATATATATATATGAATCTATAAATATGTATATTCATATAATCATATATAATTCTTCGAGTGCTCAGAAGGTCTTGCGGGTTCTCCATTCCAATTCATGGTTCTTTTTAGAAGGTTAAGGAACCATTTACAGATGGGGAACCTTTAAAAATTCAAACCGTTGACTGAAGAGTGATCCTGGTTCTCTATATAACCACTGCCTGTACTGAAGACCCCTTGAAGAGCTCCCCTATGTAACGGCTGTGATGGCGCAGCACCGATACCAGAAATGAGAAATGGCCAGAAATAAGATCACCGGGTCGGACATTCCCAGCAAGAGGAAGACGTTCACGACGAGGAATCCGGGGGCGACTCTCACAGAGGAATATCTTCACCATGCCGCTCTCCTTTTCATTCAGCCGCATCAATCAAATCCAGCTTAATCTCCGGGACAAAGTCGAATCTGATTTCTGTGAATGGGATCATTGACTTTCCAGGACGGGAAGCGAAAATGCATCCTCGTCACTATGGAGCCATACCTCTCTCTCTTTGTGCGGCCGTCGCTTCAGTCTTCAGGCAAGACGGATGCCTTTTCAACCCTCACGTCTTACTTGTCGACATAAATCACAGAGAAGTGGGCCAAACACAGGAGGCGCTGGCTTCAAACCGATGGGAAAATCAAATGACTCGGGGCCTGACTGTGAAATGGACCGTTAATGGGCTCATTTGAGCATATTTAGTGGCTGGTGAAGTGCCCCATTAAGGCTGTGGGTGTTGCTAGAGGTGGTCCGATGTGGGAGGGAGTCTCTCTTTCGAATAAACGCTGTGTTTTATTGATTGACTGAAGCTCTATTGATCGCTAACGATACATTACGGGCTCTCCTGATTGTGTAAACACTTATTTAACAGCTCCTTATGAATGTATAGTGCTAACAGCGAGAGGAAACATCAGTGGGGTCAATATTTCTTAGAACTCTCTTAAAGCTCACTGGACAAAAACCGAATCCCCTGTGACTGAGACGTACCTAACAGCATGTGACACCTCCACCAGCACCGATAACAGCTGAGACTGGATTGGGCATGGACCAGACAAGGTTCTGGATGTAGTGTTCAGACACTCTTACATCAGAGAACTGGTCAGTTGTTCCAGATTTGGTCCCTTCCCTGGCACAGTTCCGAGGAGAATTCCCTGTAGACTGGGATTGTATCCACTGCTGGTAGACCTGTATGACCGTACGCTTCCATACACCTGCAGATTCAGCTCCTTCCTTCACACTATGGTCTTTGGCCACGCCCACATGCAGCCCCTCCTTTTAGCCAATCATTAACATCTGCTCTGGAGCCATTTTCCACACATGGAACGAGACATTCCCTGCACTGTAGCACCTCTTCCCAATCTATGGATCCCGTCACTCACACCCTGCAGGTGCTGGCAGGTGCTAACAGGATGACTCATGCAGGTATCACCGCTCGCTGAATGTAGGCAGTCGTGGCTGGTGGGTCCGTCAGGTACAGCGAAAAAGCTCTTCACCAATTAGATGTCTTTGTGTTTGGGCTGAGCACTGAGCACTAACGCTACCACAGGGCAGCAGTGGAGTCATATGCATACCCTCCGTTTTGACTGCCATCCAGACCAGGTGGCATCTAGGCATATTAAATCTACTCTATATATCTCATACTAGTCCTCAGTCTGGGACTGGTGCAGGAATATTAACCCAGTTCTACACATTTATACTAATGGACCCAAAAAAGACCCCCACAGGACCACCACAGGACCACCACAGGGCAGGTATGATGTGGGTGGTGGATCATTCTCAGCACTGCAGGGACACTGGAGGGGTGGTGGTGTGTTAGTGTGTGTGGTGCTGGTGTGAGTGGATCAGACTGCTGGAGTGGTTAGACACTGTGTCCACTCACTGTCCACTCTATTAGACACTCCTACCTTGCTGCTCCACCTTGTAGATGGACAGTCAGAGACGATAGCTCATCTGCTGCTGCACAGTGCAGTGTTGGTCATCCTCTAGTCCTTCATCAGTGGGCACAGGACGCTGCCCACAGGACGCTGGCCACAGGACGCTGTTGGCTGGATAGTTTGGGTTGGTGGACGATTCCCCACCATGTCCCCGTGCCACTGCAGTGCTGAGAATGATCCACCACCCACATCATACCTGCTCTGTGGTGGTCCTGTGGGGGTCCTGACCATTGAAGAACAGGGTAATACAGTACACAGAGAAACAGATGGACTACAGTCTGGACCTGTACACCTACAGAGTGTCCTGTACGGTCAGTGGAGCTGATAGAGTGGACAGTGGGTGTAGATGGTCAGTGTGTACTTTGTAATTGGGACACAGTGTAGGTTTCTGTACTATCAGCATACTCCCCAGTTTCCTGAACGCCTGTCTCATGCCCCCCTCCCCCCATCCCTCTCTCTCTCTCTCCCTCTCTCTCTCTCAGGCGGCAGGTTTTCCAAAAGAGGAAAATCAAAGGAGGGATTTAGCCCGTTTCTTTCAGCGGAAAGAAGCTCTTTCCTCCCTCCCCTCCCTCCTTACTCCCCCCGTCAATGTGCACAGCGCGATAAAGGACATACAGGCGGAGCGCTGAGTGTGGATTTGCTCCACAGAGCCCGCAGCTCAGGCACAGCTGAACACTGCCCCGCAACGGACACAGCCGGAACTGCACCCAGAGACGCCTCAGGGCTGCAGCACAGTGACATGTACAGATTGTTATGTCTGGGTAAATATATATACTGGTGCTGGAGGTCACGTGTGTGCAGGGCGAGCGAGGGAGAGAGGGAATAAGGGAATATACATTATAATCTGTCTCTTATACATCAGTGTTACCTCGATGGGGGCACACTGGCCAGGCCTCGGGTCAACACAGACGCCACAAACCACAGTGCTGGCCTTTTAACTGGCCTGCTCAGAAATGAAATGGTAAGGTCTGTCCATTTGTCTGCAGGGGAGTAAAGAAACAGAGTCCTCCAAAGTCACATGGTGCTATAGCAGGCGTTCCGGGTCCTGACTGAGCGGGTGGAAGTAGAGATGGATCAGACCTGCAGCTATCTCGGACTGCACCTGGGTGATAGGTCGGACTGGTCAGCCATCACAGGCATCCTGTACATAAAGGGGCGGAGCTGAAACTACTTTTTGAGGAGGCTGGGCTCCTGTAACATCTGTAGGAAGCTCCTGCAGATGTTCTATCAGACTGTGGTGTCCAGCTGTCTCTTCTATGCTGTGGTGTGCTGGGGAGGAGGCATTAAGAAGAGAGACGAGATGCGGCTGGACAAGCTGGTCAGGCGAGCAGGGTCAGTTGTCGGTGTGGAGCTGGACTCTGTGGTGAAGGTGGCAGAGAGGAGGACACTGCACAGACTGCCGTCCGTTATGGATGATGATGGACACCCACTGCACACCATCATCAAGGAGTAAGTTCAGTGGCAGGTCCCTGTCACAGAGCTGCTCCACAGACGGACAGAGGTTTATTTACCTGCACTGTTACACTTTACTGTATATCCTGTACATCTAAACTCCTGGACACTCTGGACACTCTACTGTATATACTGTACATCTAAACTCCTGGACACTCTGGACACTCTACTGTATATACTGTACATCTAAACTCCTGGACACTCTGAACACTCTACTGTATATCCTGTACATCTAAACTCCTGGACACTCTCAGACACTCTACTGTATATCCTGTACATCTAAACTCCTGGACACTCTCAGACACTCTACTGTATAAACTGTACATCTAAACTCCTGGACACTCTCAGACACTCTACTGTATATCCTGTACATCTAAACTCCTGGACACTCTCAGACACTCTACTGTATATCCTGTACATCTAAACTCCTGGACACTCTCAGACACTCTACTGTATATCCTGTACATCTAAACTCCTGGACACTCTGGACACTGTACTGTATATACTGTACATCTAAACTCCTGGACACTCTCAGACACTCTACTGTATATCCTGTATATCTAAAACTCCTGGACACTCTGGACACTCTACTGTATATACTGTACATCTAAACTCCTGGACACTCTCAGACACTCTACTGTATAAACTGTACATCTAAACTCCTGGACACTCTGGACACTCTACTGTATATACTGTACATCTAAACTCCTGGACACTCTCAGACACTCTACTGTATATCCTGTATATCTAAAACTCCTGGACACTCTGGACACTCTACTGTATATACTGTACATCTAAACTCCTGGACACTCTCAGACACTCTACTGTATAAACTGTACATCTAAACTCCTGGACACTCTCAGACACTCTACTGTATATCCTGTATATCTAAAACTCCTGGACACTCTGGACACTCTACTGTATATCCTGTACATCTAAACTCCTGGACACTCTCAGACACTCTACTGTATAAACTGTACATCTAAACTCCTGGACACTCTGGACACTTTACTGAAAATGCTCATTTCTTTCAGGATCAATAAAGTATGTATTATTCCATCCATCCATCCATCCATCCATCCATTCATCCATTCATCCATTCATCCATCCATCCTCTTCCAGAGGCCATGGGTGTGACGCAGGGATGTAAAGACTCCCATGGAAACCTACCAGACCAGGAAATATCATGAATTAAACGGAAAAAAAAATATATAACATTATTAGCCTTATATTCCACGTATCGTGATGTATCATGATCTTAGCGGTATCGCCCGCCCTCACGCTTCAGAGTACGGCACAGAAAACGAAAAGGGCCCTGACGCAGTCTCTCTCTCTTTCATCTCGCTCGTCCTCCTCGTCCTGAAACCCTCGGCAGAGCCTGATCTGCAGCGAAGAGGCTCGGGCTCCCGCACGCCAGCTCCTTATTTCGATGCTGCATAGCCATGAATGTGCCTTTGGTCACAGCGTTCAGGGGCTCCTTAAAGACCATTACAAACATAATTAGGCCTGTTTAGTCAGCATAAGGTCAGCTAACATCCCTCCAAGAATGGGCTCCGAAATAAACAGCAGCCTCTGCCAGAGACGCTTTAATGAATGCGGCTGAGGGTTTTTCAGGCCCATGAGCTCTGAGAAGCACTGCCGTGTCCCAGCGCACTGCAGTCCTGCGCCGTGGTCTCCAGGCCATGTGAGAAGGCTAGCATCAGATTAAATACGCTTATTAAAGAGCCCATTCCGTCCATTTGTGACATTCACAAAACACAAATATGCATGTATAAGTGCATAGTATGCATATTTGTGACACCACAGTGCATCATATATCCTGCTCAGCAATTTAGCCCCACCCACTCACACCTTAGGTAAAAAGAGGGGGCTGCTGTTTGAATGAGGTAGAGTACCCAACAAGAGCTCATTTGCATAATCAGCCTTAAAGGCACAGTAACAATAATGGCCTGTTTAAAGGGGAAGTCCACCAATGTTTCAACATTTCTGACTACAACTCCAACTGATGAGAGTCTGAACCAGTACATATCCTGATAGACCATATATATATATATATACTGTATATATACACATATGTGTGTGTGTGGTGTGTGTATATATACACTATATTGTCAAAAGTATTCACTCCTCTGCCTTCACACACATATAAACTTGAGCGACAGCCCATTCTTAATCCATAGGGTTTAATATGATGCTCCACCCTTTACAGCTATAACAGCTCCAGCTCTTCTGGGAAGACTTTCCACAAGGTTAGGAATGTGGTTATGAGAATTCCTGACCATTCTTCCAGAAGCACATTAGTGAGGTCAGACGCTGATGTTGGACGAGAAGGCCTGGCTCTCAGTCTCCGCTCTAACTCCTCCCAAAGGTGTTCTATCGGGTGGAGGTCAGGACTCTGTGGAGGCAGGTCCAGTTCCTCCACACCAGACTCCCTCCTCCATGTCTTTATGGAGCTTGCTCTGTGCACTGGTGTGCGGTCATGTTGGAACAGGAAGGGGCCGATCCCAAACTGTCCCCACAAGGTTGGGAACATGAGATGGTGCAGAGTCTCTTGGTCTGCTGAAGCATTAAGAGTTCCTCTCACTGGAACTAAGGGTCGGAGCCCAACTCCTGAACACCACCCCCACACCATAATCCCCCCTCCACCAAACTTTACATATGGACGTGATTGGAACATCTGAATATAATGATTTAGATGGATGACTGAATACTTTTAGCAGTATAGTGTGTATATATATATATATATTAGGCTTGCATGCGGCCGCTCGGCCATGAAGCTCCCGGTGCGCCGTGTTTGTGCTGATGTTGATTCCAGAGGAGGTTTGGAGCTCTGCAGTTATTGAGTCATCAGAGCTTTGGGGCCTTTTAAGCACTATGCTCCTCAGGACTCGGAGACCCTGCTTCGTAGCTTAACATGGTCCGACACGCCGTGGTCTGAGTCGCTGTGCTTCCTAAACACTTCCCCTGTTCAATTCTACCACTCACCGCTGATTCTGGAATATCCAGGACTGAAGACATTGCAGGAATTGACTTGCTGCAGCGGTGGCATCCAATTACAATCCCACACGGAAGTTCATTCAGCACTTCAGATCAACCCATTCTTCCACTAATGTCTGCACACAGGCGGACCACATGGCCAGGCGCTGGATTTTACACACCTGTGGCAACGGCGCTGAATGAAACACCTGAATTCAACGACTAAGAGGTGTCCCAATACTTTTGTCCCGATACGGTATGTGAAATACTGAGCACTTGTGTGCAGATGGAATGAGATTCCCGTTTGTGTCATCATGTCTGACTGTATTACGGAAAAGGGAATGGGTGGATGTCTGGTTTACCTGTCCAGTAGGCAGCGTATTTGGAACATTCGGTCAGCCAGGTACACATGCAGTCACAGGTCTGGCATGGCTGCATCTGAAAAAGCATCAGCATGGTAGACCGCAGGGGAAAGGAGAGCCACAGAAACACACTAGCGTTATCTTCTCACCATCATCTGCATGTTCAATTAGCTTTTTACGGAAACAGCCAATCACAACAAGAACCTCCACATCAGATAACATGCCTTCACCCCCAGCTCGTTAATGAAACACCATCTTTTCATTAACTGATATCAGTCTCCCGGATGCGGAGGAAACATCTCCTCATCCCGGGCCGTGTCACGGCCAGCACTGTAGCCTATTTGTATGATTAGTCCGGACCTCTTCACTCTCCGGCACGTGCCAGAAATAGACAGATCCAGTCTGGGGGAAATTGCCTGGTACGTTGGCCTAATGTGGAAAGCCACTCGGGCCAAAAAAAGCCTCATCGCAGCTGGCACACGTGGGTCGCATGTTGATCAACCTACTCAGCAGCATGTGCTCCGCTTCCGGGCCAAAAATCAAATGCTTCTGACTTTCCTCAAATACTGTCCTTAGCATTTGGTGTCTATGAGGCTTATAGAGGCTAGTTTAAGCTCCATGTGTTAGCGTCACGCTAGCGGCAGGCCTAAAATCATCTCGCCAATGCCTCTATTGGAGTTGCTAAAATGTTGGTTTGGTTACGGACTAAATTCAGGGCTCGAGATGGATGGTGCTAGGAGATGTGGATTTTTTCATTTCTATAGCTGGCAGTAAGCAGGTGATGGAGGTAGTTTATAATGGGCTAGGGGTGGAGGTGGAGTGACACCAGGCCTTCTGGACGTTTAACATTCATCCGTGCCTCCATACACGGGTTGGGCGTCTCCACCAAGACTAAAGCGGGACTCGTCACTGAAGATGACCCGCTGCCATTCTGAGTCACTCCATGACAGTCTGGTACGACACCACTGCAGTCTTTGGTGACGGTGACGTGGTGTTAAGGACAGTCGTGGTAACGGTCTGTGTGCATGTAGTCCTGCGTGGTACAGCCGTCTGCCGATGGTGCTGCACTAACAGGATGACTCATGGAGGCACCACTGCTCGCTGGAGGTCTGTAATGGTGGTGTTGGGTCAGTCAGGTACAGAGATGAGGCCCGTCCCTGCCTACGTCACTCGTGCAGCCGACTGTGAAACTTGAATCATTGGCATGTCTCACGATGGCAAACCCACCCACCAAGTTTCATTCCTGTCGGCTGATTCCTTCTGGGTGCTGAACTATATCTATAAGCCTCAGCTAGCCCCGAAGCTCCTCTGATCGATCATGCTTGAGGTGAGAGGGGAAACGCCTTAATCGAATTTCTGCCAAACTGTTTCTTTATACGGAGCGGATGAATGGCGAGGAGAGGACAGAACACGAAGAACGGCATCTGGCAGCGTTCGAATGGCTCTCCGTCCGTTCGAGAGCTGAAGCAAGATGGAGCGTGCTGTTCTGCTGTCACATCGATCCTCATGCTTCCCACTGACGCAGGGTCGTACCAGGGCTGCCTCCCATCGAGAAGCATCATCCGAGTAAACAGGGAATTCTGCTTACATGCTGTGAATGCAATAGTGCACTCTCACACATGGATGCTCCCCGTCGTTTTGTAGCCCTGGGCCTGGATCACTAGATTCCGGAATATGTTTGGATGTTAAAGTATTCGCTGGTGATGTGAGAATGAAGCTATGTTCAGTTTTACTGGGTGCACTGCACCATCGCTGTCGGATCAGAACCCCAAACATGCGCAGAATCAAACTAAAATATTCCTCACTCGGATTGGAAGTTCATGCAAGAGAATTATGGGTGTACATGGCTTCTGGAACCTTCTGGAAATCCTATATGGGCTGTCTGTAATATATAGTGGGGTGTTTTTATCATTACCTGTAACTACAAACCTACATCTCTACACAGGAGCAGCTCATCTCCAGCTGAAACTACCACCGCCATGTTTCTACAGTAGCCCAGAACAGACACACCGCACACTGGCTGTAAAGAGACTCTCACACTGTTACACTGAAGCAGCAGCTTGAATTAGGGGGCGCTATAGCACCGACTGGAAGACGTAGACAGAAAAAGAACCCTGGTTGGAATGTTCTACTGTAGTGCATATATATCAGTAGCTCCGCCCCTAAAACTCCAGGTAGGGTCTTCTAATAGTTTAGATCTCCTTAAATCAGAAACACTACCAGCATTAACTCTACCAGCGTTAACACTACCAGCATCAACTCTACCAGCATTAACACTACCAGCATTAACTCTACCAGCATCAACTCTACCAGCATCAACTCTACCAGCATTAACTCTACCAGCATTAACACTACCAGCATTAACACTACCAACATTAACTCTACCAGCATTAACTCTACCAGCGTTAACTCTACCAGCATTAACTCTACCAGCATCAACTCTACCAGCATTAACTCTACCAGCATTAACACTACCAGCATTAACACTACCAACATTAACTCTACCAGCATTAACTCTACCAGCGTTAACTCTACCAGCATTAACACTACCAGCATTAACACTACCAGCTTTAACCCTACCAGCATTAACACTACCAGCATTAACACTACCAGCTTTAACACTACCAGCTTTAACCCTACCAGCATTAACTCTACCAGCATTAACACTACCAGCATTAACACTACCAGCATTAAAACTACCAGCATTAACACTACCAGCATTAACACTACCAGCTTTAACCCTACCAGCATTAACCCTACCAGCATTAACACTACCAGCATTAACACTACCAGCTTTAACACTACCAGCATTAACACTACCAACATTAACTCTACCAGCATTAACACTACCAGCATTAACACTACCAGCATTAACACTACCCGCATTAACACTACCAGCGTTAACACTACCAGCATTAACACTACCAGCTTTAACTCTACCGCATTATCTCTACCAGCATTAACACTACCAGCATTAACACTACCAGCGTTAACTCTACCAGCATTAACACTACCAGCATTAACTCTACCAGCGTTAACACTACCAGCATTAACACTACCAGCATAAACACTACCAGCATTAACACTACCAGCATTAACTCTACCAGCATTAACACTACCAGCATTAACACAACCAGCATTAACTCTACCAGCATTAACTCTACCAGCATTAACACTACCAGCATTAACACTACTAGCATTACACTATGGAACATTTAAACACTGAGTTACTACATTGTACTGATGATATGAGCACGCTAGGTAGAGCCCATTGATGGACAGAGTAATGAGCTAGAACCCTGGGGCTGGAGAACCATTTTGAGAACCTAAATCAAGGAGATTTCAAGAGATGCTTAGACCACACTAGAAACCTGATGGCCAGCGAGGTTCTATGGAATGAAAGGGTGGGAGAATGGCCAACTACAGAACCGAGGAATTTTTTTGAATCCAGGGCAGAAAGCTCATTCCAGCGCATTCTTCATGGAGCTGACATACCGAGGTGTCACTCTGCCACTTCACTTCTCATACCCATAGTGGTGCCTCTGAGACCAACAACAACAATGAGCACTTCCCTCCTGCCAGGACGCCGAACGTGTTTGAATGGCAGCAGCAGTGCTGGTGAGACTGTGTGGGGTCTTGGAGAAAGACAAAGCCCCTGGTGGTGTTGGAAGGGCCTCGAGTATGACCGACGGCAGGCTCGGTACGTGTCTGCGTGGCTGAATCAGCCTGCGCCTCCCTGAGAGCTCTGGTGCGGTGCATTATTCTTCATTAGAGACAGTTCACTGCTTCCGTCCATTCCAGGCAAACACAGAGAACAGGTCAGTCCAAACTTCCCCCGGCTCCTTTATCTAGTCCTGAATACGTCTGACCACGGGCCAATTAGAATTCCAGAAATGGGCTCCGCTTGTGCCGTGACCTCCAGCACAGGCTGCTACAGATGCAAATGCCATGGCTGGAGGTTTTTGATGTGAAGACGGCAGGAGCCTGTTCACAAGCTGGTATACTCAACATTCACACACAGACGGTACTGTGCGGTGTCCTGGTCGAAGCCGATCGCGGGGGGTGCCGGTGCCTTTCCCAGCGCTCACTGGGCGGAAGGCAGGACACACCCTGGACAGGCAGCACAGGGAAGACACTCTCCAGTTCTCCAGTTCACCTGACTGCATGTGATTGGACTGTGGGAGGAACCCGGAGCACCCGGAGGAGGAAACCACCTACGCTATAGTGGCCACGGGTCTGGTTTCAGGACGGACAGTCCGGTTTTCCAGCTCCCAGTCCTTCGTCCGGTGCAGTACCTGGACGAACACCTTGTAGATGAGCTATTTAAAATGTTCATCTGACCCAATAATATTATTATGTGTGCCATTGGCTCACGTCCGTGTCAAAATACATGCCTTGCATTTCATTGGTTTGCCATGGTCATGTGACATAATGACTCACCTACCGCCAAACTGCAGTCTCCTTCTTCTTCTTCTTCTTGGTTGAGAGACCATCAAGTCCCACAAGTCCCACTAACTAGTCCCACCGTTTACATCTACTGCTGCTGTTTCCCCTCCTTGCCCACAGAGGTCGCTCTCTCCTGATTCTATTGGTCGGTCCATCATGAATATTCACTAACCTGAAAGGAGAACTAGAGCTTTTACACTGTGCAGAAAAAGAGATCAAAGTTTTTACACCACTAAATATATATTAGAGGTGGAGATATGGAGGAGTACCATACTGTGTACATCAGGAGTAGATGTGGTGGATCAGGATATGGACTGGTTCAGACTCTCAGCAGGTGGAGCTGTTCAGTGTACGACTGTAGAGTCTTTAAGACCACCAGCTACATCCATTTAGAGGGGTGTACCTAAACTTTTGACTGGTTGTGTCTATGGTAAAGAGCAGCTTCAGGAAACAGAGATCGACCAGGAAGCGCTAACCGCTGCACGTACCCAACGTTCTATTGGAACCGAGTTGAGGCAGATGCTGTGACTTCACATGGGCTGAAGAGTGCTCCCTCAAACCGAGTCCATGCCCGCCGTCGTATCACCCACAGAGTGTAGCTACCTCGTTTTCTCATCACGCCCGAGAGGCCTCGACATGCGTTACCCACCTGAGCGAGCCAGCGTGCGAGGCGAGGTCACCGGAGGAACAGATATCCATTGAGACGAATTTTCCACTCGGATTTTCAGGTTTATGTGAGCCTGCATCCGAGATGTGTTTCTTCATTCAGGGGCGCTCCCAGCATGCCGAGCGGCTCACTGTTCATTACATGTAAATAGGTTTTCACAATGGAATCAATGCAGCGCTGATGAAGCAGCAGGCCCGCCTGCCTCCACGCTCGGGCGCACAAACTCAAAATTAGCCCGATTATACGCCTGTGTGTCTGGGTGGCCTTCAGATACCCCACAGCAGACGCCTAGGCTCTTCTACTGCAGTGTGAACCTGCCACCCACCTGCTGCCACCCAGCAGCTCATCTTCTCAGCACGAACGCGCTCCATACGTTCGTTCTCTCAGTTTACATGACCCTGTGTTTCAGATAGCACCTCCTTCTAGAACATAGAGCTTTAGAGCTTCAAGATCAGGCTACAGTGAGCTCTGGCCATTCTTCTAATGGAGGTGGTAGTATCTTCAGGCTCCTGCAGATGGCGCTGCTGTATGAGGATGATGGGGCTATAAACCCCTGCGGGGTGTGAGTGACAGGATCCATAGATTGGGAAGAGGTGCTACAGTGCAGGGAGTGTCTCGTTCCATGTGTGGAAAATGGCTCCAGAGCAGATGTTAATGATTGGCTAAAGGGAGGGACTGCATGTGGGCGTGGCCAAAGACCATAGTGTGAAGGAAGTAGCTGAATCTGCAGGTGTATGGAAGTGTACGGTCACACCAGATGCTTGAGCTTAGATCATGCAGATCATCAAGCATTCAAGCTCAAGCATCTCAGTGCATCTGATTAGCGGTTTAAGGACTGATTAACGGTTTGAGGATTAATTAGTGGTTTGAGAATTGATTAGCGGTTTGAGGTCTGATTACAGTTTGAGGTTTGATTCACAGTTCAAGGTTTAATTAGTGGTTTGAGGATTGATGAGCAGTTTGAGGATTGATTAGCGGTTTGAGGATGGTGAGCAGTTTGAGGATTGATTAGCGGTTTGAGGATGGTGAGCAGTTTGAGGATTGATTAGCGGTTTGAGGTTTGATTACTGGTTTGAGGATGGTGAGCAGTTTGAGGATTGATTAGCGGTTTGAGGATTGATTAGCGGTTTGAGGATTGATTAGCGGTTTGAGGATTGATTAGCGGTTTGAGGATTGATTAGCGGTTTGAGGATTGATTAGCGGTTTGAGGATTGATTAGCGGTTTGAGGATTGATGAGTGGTTTGAGGATTGATGAGTGGTTTGAGGGTTGATTAGCGGTTTGAGGATTGATTAGCAGTTTGAGGTCTGATTACTGGTTTGAGAATTTAATAGCAGTTTGAGGATTGATTAGCGGTTTGAGGATTGATTAGGGGTTTGAGGATTCATGAGTGGTTTGAGGTTTGATTAGCGGTTTGAGGATTGATTACTGGTTTGAGGTTGATTAGCGGTTTAAGGATTGATTAGCGGTTTGAGAATTGATTAGCGGTTTGAGGACTGATCAGAGGTTTGAGGATTGATTAGCGATTTACAGTAGAGGCTGTTTACAGAGCCCATCCGCAGAGCTACGAAGAATCACAGAGAGGGGCTTCACAAAGACCCTAAACAGCCCCTTTAATAAGAGTGAAGAACGGGGGTCCGGCAGAAGAGGACGTTCAGTAGCTGATCTAGCCAGCGTGGGGATGAAGGGATGCGAGGAAGGAGAGGACAGGGGTCCATTGTGTGGAGTGGAGTGTGTGCCTGAGGGGGAAGAGGAGCATTACATAACAGCAGCTCTGCCTCACATGGACGCCTGTGTGACTCCCCAACACAGAGAGACAGAGAGAGAGAGAGAGAGAGAGAGAGAGAGAGAGAGAGAGAGAGAGAGAGAGAGAGAGAGAGAGAGAGAGAAAAGAGAGGGAGAAATAATAGAGGTTGCAAGAGAAAGAGAAAAAACAAAACAGGGTAAGAGAAGGAGGAAAAGAATGAGAGAGAGGAAGTAGAAAGAGACTGTGAGGAAGGGGAAAAAGGAGAGAGAGGGAGGAGAAATAGAGCAAAAGAGGAAGAGGAACAAGAGAGGGAAAAGAGAAAAAAGTAAGGGAGGAGAGAGAGGATAAGGAAAGGGAAGAGAGGGAGTAAGAGAAGCAGGGGAAAAGAGAGAGAATGAGAGAGAGTGAGACATAAAAATGAAAACAGAGAGGAGAGAGAAAAAGAGGAAGATGAAAAGAGAGGGAGGAGAGAGAGAGAGAGAGGGAGGAGAGAGAGAGAATGCAGGACATGATGGTCAGGGGGCTGCTCCTTCTCCTCCTCCTCCTTCTCCTCCTCCTCCTCCTCCTCCTCCTCCTCCTCCTGTTTAGTTAGAGTCTCAGAGATATGAGCATTACCTGGACAGGTACAGTCTGCACACGATGCCATGGTTAAAGAGTGCCGTGTGCAATAAACCTCACACCCAGGTATAAGTGCAGAGCAGTATGGGTAAATTAATCAGCAGTGAAAGAACCCGAACACAGCGTTCCTGGCCCGGCCCGTCTGCGGCAGTGTGGAACTATCCAGTCCACCTTAAAACCCTCCAGAATGGAATTATCCAGTCCACCTTAAATGTCTCCAGAATGGAACTATACAGTCCACCTTAAACCCCTCCAGAGTGGAGCTGTACAGGAGGATGGAGCAGCTTCCTTACCCTGCAGTGAAGCTGATAGAACAAGGTTTATTACTAAGCAGGTTTGGAGCGATTCTATTGGTCGGTCCATCATGAATATTCACTAACCTGAAAGGAGAACTAGAGCTTTTACACTGTGCAGAAAAAGAGATCAAAGTTTTTACACCACTAAATATATATTAGAGGTGGAGATATGGAGGAGTACATACCTGCTGATACCTGCACCCCTCGCACACTTCGCCTTTTTATCTCCATCTCCATCTCAATCTATCTATCTATCTATCTATCTATCTATCTATCTATCTATCTATCTATCTATACCATATGTGGTGTATCAGGATATGTACTGGTTCAGACTCTCATCAGTGTGAGGTGTTAAGTGTACGACTGTAGAGTCTTTAAAATCACCAACACCATCCATTTAGTATTGGACCTCAGTGCCAGCCATGAAATGGTAAATGTGTTGTCCCTATTTGCACATGCTGGCCAGTAGAGGTCAGGGTTGTCTTTATAATGGTGCTGTGGCTGTTCTGTCAGTGCGCTGGTGGTGTACACCGAGAAGGAACCGGACATGATAAAGTGAACACACACCTACAATCATAAGAGGAGGTCTGTACGTCTTCATGTTGGGTGAGGTGGTGTATCAGTCGTGTCCTTTAAACAGCCGCACAAATAGCTGCACCCAGATGGAATCAACCCACAGGACTGAAACTTGGTGAGTAGGTCTGGCACTGTGAGACATGCTAATGGTAAAGTTCCACACTCAGCCGCACATGTGACGCAGACAAGGACGGGCCTTATCTCTGTACCTGACTGACCCAACAGCCACCATTACTGTACCATGGTGTCCTCCAGGAGTCCTCCTGTTAGTGCGGCACCATTGGCAGACGGCTGCACCACGCAGGACTACATGTACACAGACCGTTACCACGACTGTACTTAACACCACGTCACCGTCACCAAAGACTGCAGTGGTGTCGTACCAGACTGTCATGGAGTGACTCAGAATGGCAGTGGGTCATCTTCAGTGACACTGACGTGGTGGTGGTGTGTTAGTGTGTGTGGTGCTGGTGTGAGTGGATCAGACACAGCAGTGCTGCTGGAGTGTTGAGACACTGTGTCCACTCACTGTCCACTCTAGTAGACACTCCTACCTTGCTGGTCCACCTTGTAGATGGACAGTCAGAGATGATAGCTCATCTGCTGCTGCACAGTGCAGTGTTGGTCATCCTCTAGTCCTTCACCAGTGGGACACAGGACGCTGCCCACAGGACGCTACCCACAGGACGCTGCCCACAGGACGCTGCCCACAGGATGCTACCCACAGGACGCTGCCCCACAGGATGCTACCCACAGGACGCTGCCCCACAGGATGCTGCCCCACAGGACGCTACCCACAGGACGCTGCCCACAGGACGCTGCCCACAGGACGCTGCCCCACAGGACGCTGCCCACAGGACGCTGCCCACAGGATGTTGCCCACAGGACCCTGACCACGGGATGCTGCCCACAGGATGATGCCCCACAGGACGCCTCCCCACAGAACGCTGCCCCACAGGACGCCTCCCCACAGGATGCTGCCCCACAGGACGCTGCCCCACAGGACGCTGCCCACAGGATGCTGCCCACAGGACCCTGACCACGGGATGCTGCCCACAGGATGATGCCCCACAGGACGCCTCCCCACAGAACGCTGCCCACAGGACGCTGCCCACAGGACGCTGCCCACAGGACTCTGGCTTGTTTTTTTGTTTTTTTTGGCTGTGTCTGATCCACTCACACCAGTACCACACACACTAACACACCACCACCACATCAGTGTCACTGCAGTGCTGAGAATGATCCACCACCCACATCATACCTGCTCTGTGGTGGTCCTGTGGGGGTCCTGTGTGCTCAGTGGTTGTGGATACATCGCCAGCGTTTACACACTAATCACCTCATTGTTCCAGCTCATATCAGTACATTCCCCCAGTAATGAAAATGTACTTGACTAAAGGGAAGCGTTCCTCTGGTGGTTCTAGATAGTCAATAAAGTGTCTGTATGTGTGCTGTAGAGATGGAGACTCCTGGTTCCCATCACCACCACTGTAAAGACCATCTGAGAACATCAGCTGAATGTCCCCATTAGGGTACTAGCTACGCTGTTCTGCACGTTTGGTTAAACAAAGCCCTGCTGAGTGAGTCCCTACAGACTCAGTCAGAGTCACTGTCGCGTAAGCGCTGTTGGGTTTCGCCTCTGGAGGACGTGCGGACAGGAGACGAGATAACGCACCCCCTTTTGTCTCGTTTTCTCAGCCAGGGATTGCTCGGATCAATCGGGACCGCTGGGGTCTTGAGTGCCTTTGATTGTCAGCCAGTGGGCAACACAAAGCGCTCATACAGCGGGGGCCATTATAGTGATTTACGGAACGCCGACGCTCGACATTCGCATCCAGAAGGAGATACATAAAACATTGACAAGATATGAATAAAGCTGGAGGACTGCACCTGCTGCTCCGATGAGTCACCGGGCTCTGGGCGCAGCGCACATTTGGTGCTGTAATATATGAACTGCTCTTCAGGAGTTAGTGTGAGTGAGCTCCGAGAACCATGAACACTATGAACCTAACCCAACACGCCAGACGTCTCGGCATCATGGAGCTGTGGAGGTTCCTAATGGTGTCCTGTGATAATCCATCCCATGCAGCTTGAACATCCTCACACAGTTCCTGCAGGTGGTGCGGTAGGGGCGGAGGTGGAGGGACACCAGGTCTTCTGGACGTGTGACGACAAACCGTTCATCTCGGTGCTGACCACGGTGCCTCCACACACGGATTCGTTGGGCGTCTCCACCAAGACTAAAGCGGGACTCGTCACTGAAGATGACCCGCTGCCATTCTGAGTCACTCCATGACAGTCTGGTACGACACCACTGCAGTGTTTGGTGACGGTGACGTGGTGTTAAGGACAGTCGTGGTAACGGTCTGTGTGCGTGTAGTCCTGAGTGGTGCAGCCGTCTGCCGATGGTGCTGCACTAACAGGATGACCCATGGAGGACACCACTGCTCGCGGGATGTCTGTAGTGGTGGCTGTTGGGTCAGTCAGGTAGAGAGATAAGGCCCGCCCTCGCTTACATCACATGTGGGGCTGAGCGTGTAGCTTGAATCATCAGCATGTCTCACTATGTCAAACCCACCCACCATGTTTCATTCCAGTGGGCCGATTCCATCTGGGTGCAGCTGTTTGTGCTGCTATGTCTTAGATGATGAGTTTATATACAAACACTAGGGGGTGCTATCGAAACAGCATCCGGATTGGAGTGGCTGTGCTGGGGCTGTCAACACAGCATCATGAGCCGAAGTGGAGCAGAGGTTACTAAAGTTCACCCGCTCGTTGCTCTCAGTTCAGGTAGAATCACTCCATTAAGGAATCACACCGTGTCTCTTATCTTGGCCAGGGAAGATGACAGTTTCATGGCTGACTGCTTCAGAGATACATCCCGTATATCCCGTGTCCAGCATCCGTCTGTTATTACTGTATTCTCTGTAATAAAAAAGAACTGACCTTTCACTTCAGCAGACGGAGACATTCATCACCCCTAAGGCATCTTCATCACTGCGTTCGGCTGCTCAAGGCGTTCCTGCTGCCGTGGCCTGCGTTCAGATCAGCCCATTCACACCTCCGGGCAGTTTTCCTGGGGGCTGGGGCCAGCACTGTTTGCCTAGGCAAGTTCTTTTTGTTTGTGGTGAAAATTGGATGGAGAAATCAATTTTAACTTGGCGCTGGATAGGGTGGCCTTGCGCCGAGCCTGTCGTTCAGTAATGACCGCGGTGTTACGGCGGTGCTTTGGGTAATTTGCATTCCATCTTTCATCGGTTTTGTACTTCAATCTCAGAACAAAGAACAAAACCGCTTTTCAGAGCGGCGCATATTCCTCCCCGGAGCGTGAGGAGGGCTTTACATAGCAGGGATAGTCAGCGTGCGTTTTTACATGGGCTCCTTTTATCACTTACACTCACACAGGCTGTTTATCTCACCCGGCATGGTCATCTAACTCTACACCCAAATGACCTCCGTGACCTGGAAGTGTTTAAACACCTCCAACCACAACTGTCCAGCTAACAGCACCCAGGGCTCCTGTGGGCAGTGTCCTGTGAGCAGCGCACCAGTGGCAGTGTCCTGTGGGCAGTGTCCTGTGGGCAGGGCTCCTGTGGGCAGTGTCCTGTGAGCAGCGCGCCTGTGGACAGTGTCCTGTGAGCAGCACACCAGTGGCAGTGTCCTGTGGGCAGTGTCCTGTGGGCAGCGTCCTGTGGGCAGTGTCCTTTGGGCAGCGCACCAGTGGCAGTGTCCTGTGGGCAGCGTCCTGTGGGCAGCGTCCTGTGGGCAGTGTCCTGTGAGCAGCACGCCTGTGGACAGTGTCCTGTGAGCAGCACACCAGTGGCAGTGTCCTGTGGGCAGTGTCCTTTGGGCAGCGCACCAGTGGCAGTGTCCTGTGGGCAGTGTCCTGTGGGCAGCGTCCTGTGGGCAGTGTCCTTTGGGCCGTGCACCAGTGGCAGTGTCCCGTGGGCAGTGTCCTGTGGGCAGCGTCCTGTGGGCAGTGTCCTGTGAGCAGCACACCAGTGGCAGTGTCCTGTGGGCAGCGTCCTGTGGGCAGCGTCCTGTGGGCAGTGTCCTTTGGGCAGTGCACCAGTGGCAGTGTCCCGTGGGCAGCACTTCTGTGGGCAGTGTCCTTTGGGCAGCGCACCAATGGCAGTTTCCTGTGGGCAGCGCTCCTGTGGGCAGTGTCCTTTTGGCAGCGCACCTGTGGACAGCGTCCTGTGAGCAGTGCGTCTGTGGACAGCGTCCTGTGGGCAGTCTCCTGCAGCAGTGGCCTGTGGGCTGCGTCCTGTGGGCTGCATTCTGTGGGCAACGTCCTGCGGGCGGGCAGCTTCCTGTGGGCAGCAGCGTCACGCAGGAAGTCAGCATCCTGCAGGCAGTGTCCTGTGGACAGCATCCTGTGGGGCAGTGTCTTGTGTCCACTGATGAAGGACTAGAGGATGACCAACACTGCACTGTGCGGCAGCAGATGAGCTATCGTCTCTGACTGTCCATCTACAAGGTGGAGCAGCAAGGTAGGAGTGTCTAATAGAGTGGACAGTGAGTGGAGCAGAGTGAGCTACACTCCAGCAGCCCTGCTGTGTCTGATCCACTCACACCAGCACCACCCACACTAACACAACACCACTACGTCAGTGTCACTGCAGTGCTGAGAATGATCCACCACCCAAATCATACCTGTTCTGTGGGGGTCCTGTGGGGGTCCGGACCATTGCACTACAAACAGATAAGAGTAAGCGTGGTCAGCGTAGCTGATGCAAGGCTGTAGATAAAAGGAGGTGGGTAAATGTAAATAGGCTCTGTTCTGATTGGCTGTCTTGTCTTGTCTTTTTGTGTCTCAGTCCAAATCAGTCCACAAGCAGTCGCAGGACCTAAGACAACACTTCTAGCCCTCAGAGAACCGGAGATACGGAATCTCGCAAGTTTGCATCCTACATAGGCGCACATGGCCGGGATGCTCGCCCGAAGCATATGGGCCCTTGAAGACCAAACGGGTGATTCCCCTCCATGCATATATGCCCTATGATTCATCATCAAGGGCTCTTGTTAGACTTCCATACATCTAATCATTCAAATGAGCTCACAGGGACCCACTAGAGGCTGACAACAGCCCATGTTATTGTTTGTCCCTTTGAAAATGACCTTTAGCAAGGCCCCGCCTCCTCAGCCTTATTACCATCGCACATGCGGTGATACCCACTCCACGGAAAGCTCTCTGATCCGGGTTATTTGTTTGTTTATTTATTTGGAGTGTAGAGCTTAATGCGTGCTGTGCTTTCGGTCGCCTGTTAGCGCTGGTGGATATCTTGGCTGCTTTGAAACCAAAGCTGGGGGGGGAAAGAAAACAAACATCAAAGGACAAACTGATTTGCCACCGACCTTCTTGGAACAAATAATGTTGGAAATCAAGCTGATCTGATTCCGGGGGCCGCTCACGGCAGATGGGGGGAGGGAGGGAAAAAACGAGCAGCGGCGATTATTCAGCGAGGCCACAAATCCTTCATTAGCGCTAGTGTGAACTAAAGAGCCGCTCTCTGAGCCCTGAGTGCAGAAATCATACCGTCGATTTGGGAAACAGACCCGTTCAGCTTTGCGCCTGCGGTGAACGGCACGGTTAAGAAGCGAAGAATTGCAATTCAAGAGATACGCCCAATTCATTAGCCTCAGCGCTGCTACACACAACACATGCTGGGGCTAAATGGCGGAGTGATAAACAGAAGGAACAAGCAAGCGACCGGCAAGAAGGGCGGCCATACGTGATTACGTTTTTATGGCCTTGTTTAGCGAGGAGGCTATTCTGAGTCCCGTGTCCGTGCTAATGACGTAGCCTACAGATCATCATACAAGCAGCTCATGATGGCATCAGTCTGGATGGAGAACTGATTTAACCCATCCGTGCTAGCTGGTTGGAATGCTAACTTCAGTAGCTATCTCTGTAACACCATATATAGACGTCTTTGACACATAGCAGCAGTGAAGCAACACTTTAGCAACCGCATAGGGTGCCACATCTTAGCAACTACTTGGGATAGCATAGCAATAGCCAATCAACACCTTAGCAACCACCTGGGATGCAACAGCTTAGCAACCAAATGGGATAACATAGCAATAGCCAATCAACACCTTAGCAACAACCTGGGATGCAACAGCTTAGCAACCAAATGGGATAACATAGCAATAGCCAATCAACACATTAGCAACAACCTGGGATGCAACAGCTTAGCAACCACCTGGGATAACATAGCAACTCCCGCAAACATGTTAGGAATTAAACAGGATAACACGGAAACAGCCTAGAAACACATTAGCAACCACCTGGGATAACAAAGCAATAGCCTAGCAACATGTTAGCAACCACCTGGGATAACATAGGCATAGCTGAGCATCACATTAACCACCATCTGTGATAATATAGCAACAGCTTAGCAGCACAATAGCAACCACCTGGGATAACACAGCAATAGTTGAGGAACACATTAGCATCCACCTGGGATAACACAGCAACAGCTTAGCAACCACCTGGAATAACATAGCAGTAGCCAAGCACACACAACCACCTGGGATAACATAACAATAGCCTAGCAACACATTAGCCACCACCAGGGATAACACAACAACAGCTTAGCAACACATTAGCAACCACCTGG
The DNA here is from genome assembly GCA_024036415.1 of Prochilodus magdalenae. NCBI lineage: Eukaryota > Metazoa > Chordata > Actinopteri > Characiformes > Prochilodontidae > Prochilodus > Prochilodus magdalenae. Next base: position 112,989 of record JAMWET010002774.1, on the reverse strand, counting down.
GATAACATACCAATAACTCAGCAACATGTTAGCAACCACGTGGGATAACATAGACTAAGCTGAGCATCACATTAGCCACCACCTGTGATAACATAGCAACAGCTTAGCAGCACAATAGCAACCACCTGGGATAACACAGCAATAGTTGAGCATCACATTAGCATCCACCTGGGATAGCACAGCAACAGCTTAGCAACCACCTGGAATAACATAGCAGTAGCCAAACCACATGTTAGCAACCACCTGGGATAACATAGCAATAGCCTAGCAACACATTAGCCACCACCAGGGATAACACAACAACAGCTTAGCAACACATTAGCAACCATCTGGGATAACACAGCAATAGTTGAGGATCACATTAGCATCCACCTGGGATAACACAGCAACAGCTTAGCAACCACCTGGAATAACATAGCTGTAGCCAAACCACATGTTAGCAACCACCTGGGATAACATAGCAAAAGCCTAGCAACACATTAGCCACCA